>JAIPRM010008441.1:0-15894 GCA_025469315.1 Stegophylla sp. TES_Ste_2020
TGGCGAAAACATCGTATATTATTTAAATTATTTTCTTTGATAAAAAAAAAAAAAATTAAAAATATTTTACGTCAAGAAAAAAGTTGGCGCCGATAAATAATAAAAAAAAAAAAAAAAAAGCTTAACTCGCGGTCCAATTATTATTTTACATTAAATGCACTGGAAACGGTTCTGTACGACCAGGGAAGTTGTATAAAGATAAAAATTTAAATACCTACATACATAGATACACGTAAGATACATATTTATTTATCTAGATAATGATAAATATTGAGCTACGTTTTATCTACATAAAAAAAAAAAGATAATTTTCTAAAAGAATATAAAACTACAAACATAGATACCAGTTAATAGGTAACCATGGTATATATTTACCAGCTACCAAGTGTACTCGGAAGGAATACAAGGAATTTACCACTCCTTGGACTTGGACTCTGGAAAAACTTATATTGTTGTTCGTACACTTAATTGTCATTTTAACTTACGCGTAGATTTGTAAATTTGAAATTATATATAAAAAAAAACAGTTTGTTCGTAAATATAGACCTTTATAATGATATTTAAAAGATTTCAAAAATTATCCAATCCTAAATCATAATAATATAGTAATAGGTATTCCGAGAATTTAGACCTAATAACTATACATATAATTATATACCAACATTAAAGGTTCATGTCCTAGACACTCATATATTTATTTATAATATACGAGAACGTTTTCGAATAAACCGATTATTGAACATGAAATAATAAGATTATACTGAATAATAAGCTTGACAAAACTAATGTGAAGAAAGAAAAAAACAAATACTATACCAGTTATTCTTAAAATGATTTAAAAATGCAAATTGATAGTTTAGGTGTAGAATTTAAAATGAACACTTGAAAATTATTTATTTAGATAAATGTATCTTGATAACATCCTAATTTATCAGATAACTTATTTCTAATTTATCTATATAAGATAAAAGATAAAAAGAAAATGTATCTAGATAATTAATACACAACACTGAATACAACTAAAGTCGAGATTTTGTAATCAGAATGATAAACAATGAATACTGGACAGAGGGAATTGCACTTGCTTAGACTAGTAGTTCCTAAACTTTTACGAAAGAGACTCCTTAGATATATGGTTTGTGCTCGGTGGAATCCTAGATTCGATTATCGATTTTTTTTTTTTGCTTTAGGGTTTTTCTCACGACATTTTTAAAACTAGGTTATAAATGTTCTAATATAATATTTTATTTGCTAAATTATAAGTCTGGAAGGATATTGAATCTGTTTTAAATTTTTTCTCTGATTTAGCGCAGACGAGTATTATAAGCGAAAATATTACGAATCTAATATTCAATGAACCCTAGTGATTGTCGCGTGAAACCCTTAAATTCCGTGACAATCACAAGATCCTTTGAGGACCACTGGCTTGGACGGTATTAAACAGACCGGAGATAAAAAATAAATTGTTTTTTTTTTTTTTTTCAAATAAATATTTTCCATCGGCATAAATATTTTATATTTTATACTTTGTAGAGAAGACCCGTAAACAACGATATCAAATTCCACGACGCGTTCATCGCCAGTAATACCGGAAGTGTATTATTAAGGATATGAGGATAAACGATATTCTATATTGGAAATCGTAAAGATTACATATAATAATATTCGTTTTACTATCCTGCGCAATTGCACGCTGCAAAACAATAAAATATATTATTATAATCAGATAACAGAGTGTGTGTGTGTGTGTGACCATTGCGAGCCATTATTATTATTATTATTATTATTATTATTATTATAAAGATTTCGGACCCTTTCTTCCTTCCACCCTACACTGTATAAAATATCCCTCATTTTATACCCCCCCCCCCACTCGCGTTATGAACGCGTAATAAGTCTAATGCAGCTATTATATTCCAACGTTATATTATTTTTTCTAAATCATTATTTTTATCGCGTACCGAAATATTACCATTGTATCGATAAAACACACGACCCATAAACGAAACATTTAATTTCTTAAAACCGTATCCATAAAATACATCGGCTTCGTCATAGGGTTGTTACCCTATTATCGAGATAATATTTGTATCTGTATAAAATTATCGACCTATATATCTCATCTAGATAAAATTAATTTTTATTATCTTTTTGAATAAAATGTTTATCTGGGATAAATTATCTAGATAATTTTTTAAGAACCTTTTCGGTGTGGCAAGGTTGATTTTTTTTAATTTGGTATTGTCTATATATATTTTATTCGATTTTATTTTTAAGTTCTAATTGTAAATATTTACAAAATTTTATTAACAAATATTTACGAATGTAAAATAAGAAATTAAGTATTTTTAATACAATATAAATAGATTAAAATATAATAAAATATTATCATAATATAATTGTTAACATTTTTGGGTTCTACCTATTTTGTCTCGAAATTAAAAAGACAAATTCATTAAAGATAATTTTAAAACAAATTAATTACTATAATCCAACTGCACTTCATATTATTTGATTTATAATAAAAATCAATACAACCATTTTACAAATTTGTTATATTATATTGTAAAGACTATTTTTTAATTAGTATCTGATTATTATCTGGATAAATGTGATTGTATTTTATTTATTATCTAAATTAATATTTAAAATATTATCTATTATCTTATTTAGTTACATTTTCAATTAATTATCTCTGTTATCTTCTCTAGATAATTGTATGGTAATTTGTGTACAACACTAGTTTTTACGTCGCTGGAAAACCTGGAAATGTATGGGAATTTAATTAAGACATGGAAAACAGGGAAAATTCAAGGAATTTTTTAATAATACGTGGAAAAGTGTTTAGACAATAATAGGTGTAAGTACAATATTTTCTCTTACTGTAAATTTATATACTGAGTAATTTTTTAAAAAATTTTATCTATATTTTTCTTTGATATTTAATTTTAAGTAGAAATTTAGAACTTTACAAGAGTAAATGATAATAATATTATTGAATTTACCTGTTTATAATTTCCATACGAATTTCGATTAGGAAATATTATATTTGTACACTTTATGGCTATGAATAATATTAATCTAAATACAATTAATAATACTGGAAAATTGTTATAAATATAAAATAGGGAAACTTGAAAAAGTCGAAAAATTGAACTACGCAATAACTCTGAATTCGGAAAAAATGTTTTCAAAGACAACAAAAATAATTAAATATTAATATATAGTATCTACGATTTCGCAAAACGTACGTCGCGGATACACAATTATTTTAAAAAAAAAAAACAAACAAAAACAACAAAACCACTAATAAAAACATCCGTTTGTATAACAACTGACATTGTTTCTCGTTTGATTTTCTTTTTCGCGGTATTTTGCCCGAGCTGTTGGTTTCCCAAAACGGTCTTACAAAAAAAAAAAAAATGTATACGAATGAGAGGGACCCATTAGAAAACCGTCCTTTTCGAGTGGTCTGACCGACCGGAAAATCGTCGATGCTCCGAACAAAATGTATTGTCAGACCTTTTTTTCTCCTATACCATAACTTTTCAACCGACATTAACCGTTTGACCGTGTTAATTGTCAAAGAGTTTCCATATTGTTATCAATACACCCTTTGTGCACGTGAGTTTATATATATATATATATATATTTAATAATGTTTTCAACGATTTGTTTTTCCTTTGCGCGTCTTTTAGACCGTACGTTTAAGCTTGCGCGTATACAGGGTGATTTTTAACCCCCTTTTTGATTGTAAAAATGCAAAAATTTGGAATTCTTCTGGAATATTCAAGTCACTCTGAAAACTATGTTTTCCATAACTAAATTTTTTTCATGTACTGTTGTGGTACAGACTTTTTTTCAAACAACAACCCCTTATTTTAATTGCGGAATTTTATTCACATAATTTTTTTGTAAATTTTAATATATTGAAATCGAAATTCGAATTAGTATTTTTTTTTTAACTATTCAAATTTAAGTATTAAGGACATAGGGCTTTGAGCATACATTACGTGCTACATAGGTAAGTGATTATTCGTCCATCAAACTATTTTATTCGTTTGACTTTTGATTTCAAATTTCAATGCATTAAAATTCACAGAAAAATAACCAGAATGCAGCTAAAATAGGGGGTTGCATTTGATCGCTAAAGGACACCCTTAAAGGAGGATGAAAAAAATGAGTTATGGAAAACATAGTTTTTATAGTTAACTTGAACATTCCAAAATAAAAATCTAAATTTTTTAATTTTGACGCCCAAAAATAGGAGTGAGAACGCTTAAAACATCATCCAGTACATTGCCACCGACAGTGAACAGCTGCAGTCGTGACGGTAAAAAAACAATTTTCAATTTTTGCAATCTTGTTACATTTTATACTTGTACTACATCAATGGAAAGCGATCGAAAGTTAATTAACATTTTGAAATTTATTAAAGTCGACTCTTAAATAAAAAAAAAAAAAAACCTGTAGTAAAATCATTCAATTTTAACGATATTTTATATTACATGAAACGTTATATTAACGATTTTGATATGCTGACGAATGAACATAAAATATTCAGAGATTTTTATTGAAATCGTTTATACGTCAAAACGAATTTTCCCAATTGAGAGGTATTTTATTTTTAATATTTTTGAAAATAGCAAAAGTTCATTTTTTGTACCAAATATAAAAAGACTGGGTAATAACTAGTTAAAAAGTCACTTTTGTGTAAGTTACTTAAACAGTTACTTTTTTTTTTTTTTTTTTAAGTAATTTTTCATCTAACGTGTAATGTTTTTTTCCTCAATTTACACTAACTTATAAGCTTATTTTTTTTTCTTTGTAGTCATGTTCAGTTGAGTTTTGTCTTATTAAAAACAGAAAATGATTGTTTTCATCAAAATAAAAGTCTGAAATATTAGGTATTTTTAAATAAGGTATTAAGCGTAAAAGTATCAAAATCAAAATATTTATATTTTTATATTCGTTTACATTATGTTTATGTAAAAATATGTAGATTGTATACATTTCCTACTTTAGTTTTGGTATTTTGTAGAGTACCTAGTCAGTTTACAAAATTTTATATTTTTCCATTTCATTTGTGACGAAAAACCAGCAGTAATGTATATTATAATTTTATTTGAAATCTGTATCTTGTTTTGATATGGATTGAAAGTATCAAAAAAAAAGTTTGCAACTTAATTTTAATTTAGTTAAGTTGCTTTTTTTCTATTTAACTTGTAACTTTTATCATTTAAAAAAATTAGTGAGCAATTGATAACTTAACTTCTTTTAGGTAAATCTAACTACACTAGTTAAAAAAAAAAACTTGCTACGCCTAGAATTTTGATTACCAAATTCTTGATAATTTCAAATACTCCACATATTATGAAGAATATTCTTCAATCGATAGGTAGTTTATTATTGGTCAATTGATTTAAATTTGTCCAACAATATTATTTGCAAAATAATAGGATAAATAAAAGAGTAATTATTGACAAAACCTACTGTTAACGATAAATTTATAAACATAAAAAAAAAGTGTGTATTTCGCACGTCGGTGGGATTCTCTTGACGGGCGTATTGAATTTTAAAGAAACGACAAATCATTTCTTCAATAAAACGATTCTGAACGAGGGAAGTTAATAATATAAAACATAAATGATAAAAAAAAATATTAGAAAAATGTCCAAAATTTTTTTTCACATTTCTAACATTTTCTTACGCCAAAATCTTTGTTATATTATTTTTTATCTATGTTTAAATTTTCATATAATTCGGATCAAAAAATTATGATTTCCTAGTCGTTTTTTTAAAATTTTGGGTAGTTTTTTAAATAAAAAAAAAAAAAAAAAAAAAAAAAAAAAAAAAATGAAGAATTGAGGAATTCAAAAAATGACCTCTCTAAAGTACCATCTAGAGGCAAATCCGGTTTCAAAAAGTTGCTGATCGAAACTTTTGGACAAGTATTTCCATACGAAAAGTTGTACTCAGAAAAAAAAAATAAAAATTAAAAATAAACATCACTGTAAAAACACTAGCTTCTTCACTTCGTTCAGAATCTAAAAAAATTGCCCACCTATAACCACCGTAGGCCATACATTCGCCAAAGTACTATTGCATTGTATATTATATAATATACGATAGAATTCATGCATTAAGTTTGTTTCCAACGTGAACCCTAAAAGTGACCATTTCGAATTTTCCAACCGTGAATTCGTATACGCCGACGATTTAACTCGAGTGCACACGATTTCGATCGTTATCGGTAACCAAAGTTATACAACAGTTCTCAGCATCCGTTCTAGTTCTCTGCTGCTATAAATTTTCGTTGAACATTAGTAATAAAATTTAATCGGGAGAAATATCAGCTCGCTTTTAATGTTAACGCGTTTCATCGATAATTCGTAGAATATTATATGTTAGTTACAGTGGCAGATTAAGCGTCAGGCAAAGCCAGGTAGTTGCCTAGGGCGGCAAATTTTCGGAGACGGCAATTTCGTGTTGAAATTATATTTTAACCGACTTCAAAATAATAATATTGTAGACATACATTTTTTATATTCCAAAAATATTTTCATTTTAAAAACGTTTGCTAAAGTGTTGGTTATTTTATTAAATATGTTACTGATGTTGGTATACCTACAATATAATAATAATAATATAGCAATATAATGAAAATTGTTCGTTTTTAAATTTTTCTCTGGGAAATGTAGAGGTGACTAAATGGGAAAATTCGATTTATTAAGATTAAATACTTGACTATTTACACCATTTTATACTGGAAATAACTTTAAAGTACCTATATCGATTATTTTAGCACTACGGGATTGTTAAATACTTAATTTTAATTTTGAAGAATATTTTAAATTGATTAATAATATTTTTATTCAATTTTATAATGCATTTTCGTTTTTGACATTGGTACTGATATCATATTTTCACAAATAGAACGATTATTGAACCTAAAAATTGATTATTTAGTCAAAGAAAAAATATGTTCGTTTCAAAATTCACGTCTTACATACAAACGGTAGAAAAAATTTTTCGGGCATTAAAAAAAAAAAAAAACAGTTGCCTAGGGGTGGCAATAGTGTAAATCCGTCTCTCGTTAGTTAAACACTTCGATAAAATAGCGGCCGAAGAAATAAGAATCGTGAAAAAAATACGGTGCGTCGCGGATAACACTGTTATTTGGACTCGGATATGTATGCATTTGCATATTTTTTGTCTACATTATAGGAAAATATGCTAAATAATCACAAATCTGTTTCGTGTCCTTTTGAATATAATTACAAATTTTTTTTTATACCATGTTTTCGTAAATGTTTTTCAATTTACAATTTTTATGGCATATTTTACTACTTTAAGATCATATTTATTTCGGGTTTTCGGATTAAATTTTTGCAATTAATTAAAAACTTTGATTTTTGATAAGTTTATAAAATTATTTTCAGTAAATTATAATTAACGTGTTTTTAATTTTTAATTTGACTTTCGAGTAATTCAGAGTAAGAAATTTAAGAAAGAAAGACCAAGAAATCTTTCAAGGGCCTTAAAGCTGATTCTAGACTCAAGCTGCTCATTAAAGACATAATTCTGTAAAAGCCTAAACTTTTTTTAATTTGTAAATTTTTATTTAAATAAATTATTTATTTTTTTTAATTTAATGTCTCACACCCACCTATAAAACATTTTTACTTAAATATCATATTTTGAATCGAATTATCTCGGGAGAAAATTTATTTTAAACCATATTTAACTCTATATTTGACATTTTTTTTAGTGCATAAACGCATATTTTTAAAACCATTATAATATTTCATGACTTAAAAGTACATACAGATCTTCAATTATTATAAAAGTCTACATTTTCTCCAATTAATACGACCTTATACTATAATAACAAGCCCGGATAAAACGCCCAAGGACTTAACAAGCTGAAGCCAAAGACATTCGATTAATTTCTGCTCAAAAATTAATTGCACTCTCGTCGTTTGCTATTAGTTATATTATTTATTCCTATACCGTGTCGACCGGGTGTGTGTACAAAATAAATAATAAAATAAGCGCATCGTCTGAAACGGATAGTGACCGAAGACGAACCGATTACAAAATGTAATCCTGTGTCGTTTTATCATTAAGTTAAAATGGAACTTGAATGAAGCTCAGTATCATTTATGTCATTTGTATAAGATAAATTTTAAATTCACATTAAAAATTCGATTTTTTTTTTTTTTAATAAAACGTAAAAGAGACAGTTAGGGTAATCACTAGAGCTAGGATGTTGATGATTTATGCGTTTTTTTACTTTTAATCCTATACAGTGCTATGTGCTATACAGTGCTATGTTAGATTTTAACTCATATCTTTCATCCTCGGTTCAGAATATATGAATTAAATTTTGCATGTTTTTTTTGTGTTTTTAGGCATTTTTAAGTATAAATATATAAATTTTTCTTTTAAACGTCACTTTTTTTTTAATATTTTTAAGAAATTTTTTCGTTATACGAGTTATTTTGTGGATAATGTAAGAAGTTATTATAAAATTTAAGTTTTTATAGAAAACTTTCACAATTCTAAAAATAATTGATTAGATTTGTAGCTCGTAAGTCACAATACAATAGTGATCTTAAATTAAACGGTGTAAACTTTTACCGAATATTATATTTATAAATGTTTTCATAGTAAATAAACTCTTTTTAATTAATGTCAAGCACTTCTGCTGTAATAATTGTATTTTTTATTAAATTGTAATTGTATATGAACGTAACGTGTTAGTAAGATTGATGAACAATTTTTAGATAGATTATTTTTTATAGTTATCTTATAAATTTTTGAGTCTAGCATTTCATTTTTTTTTTTTTTATAATTTTCGTATTTTTTAGATTCCGAACGGAGTGACAATAATGTTTATTTTTCTTTTTTCTTTTGTATACACTTTTTCTTATAGAAATACTTGTCCAAAAGTTTCGATCAGCAACTTTATGGATCCGAACTCAAACCCATATGGTACTTTTAAGAGGTCATTTTTCAAATTTCTCAATATTTTTTTCAAAAACACGGAAAATCAAAAAAAAAAAATTGGCAAAATATGCTATTACCGGAATTTTGGTAAAATCGAAAATTGTTTTTTTTTAACATAACTTCTAAAATAATGCAGTTAGGGACTTGAAATATGCGGTGTAATGTGACAATAACGTCAATACGAAGGGTAGTGTTAATATGATATTATAATAATATAATACGGTATGTCCAAGTATTTGTTACGTCGAACGCGAGGCTAATTCGTTTTTCGAGTAGGAGCGATGACATAGCGCGCGAACATAACGTTATTTGAATAATTGATCGCGACGCCAACGATCGGTTGAAAAATATTTTTTTTTATTTCTTTTTTCTCTTTAACCAGTAAACGCGCCGGTGCATAACTAAATGAGTTTTATGTGATGTATTTTATTGAAATTCTCAAGCGTACAGCAAACAAACTCAAAAAATATCATTCCATTGTAGTTCATCCAATCAGTGTTAAGATATTTTATCCGAATTAGAAAATTAATCATCTATTATCTCAATTACATAATTCTTGTGCCGATTGTCTATAAATGATTATCTTAGATGATAATTAAATCCGTCATCAAGAGACAAATGTAATTAAAATCAATAAAATAATTTTATATCTCGTTTAATCTCAACACTGGTCCTCCTGATGCTGCAGTATAACCAGTGTTGGGATTTGTCTGTATTATTTTATCTAGATGAAAATAGATCCATATTTTATCTAAAGAATGTAAGAGTTATCTGTAGAACTTATCTATGCACATTTATCCGAATAAATTTTATTTATTTTTTGATTTGTATACCATTATATTTTACTTGTAATTAATATTATTACACCATTTAGTAGTATATAATATATAATTCATTATTATTATTATTTTTAAGTGACAACATGTTCCCCCTACTTATTTTCATAACTTCTACGTTAGTAAAATAAAAATTGAATTGTTAAACAGTAAACATTAACTTAATTAAAAATGATGTAAAGCAGAGAGCAAAAATTAAAATTATTATTTTTATTGTTATGATAAAAAAAAACTAACTATGTACCTATATTACATAAATAAATTGTTATGTATGTTTGAAAAAAAGAAAAACATATTATAAAAGAGTAATTATAATATATTTCATTGAAACCGATGTATAATAATATATAATTTTGAGTAGCGATTCATAAATATAATATATTTCAACTAAAAACAATATTTAAAAAAAAATATCTAGATTAAATTATCTAGATAAAATAAAGTTCAATAATCTCCAGCTTTATCCAGGTAAAAACATACTTATCCGGACTCAAAACACTGGGTGTAACAATGAAAACGGTTTAGAGTCGTTGATAAAGCGGTGTCGGAGTGAAAAAAAAACACAACGACGTTATGTCAATCTCATAACTAGAGCCCGAATTTCAATGCACAATGCATATTTTTTTGGATGATTTAGGAATTAATGCTTTCCAACTACAAAATTTGTTTCATGTGACAGAGACCTCAAAACCAAAATTTTTATTTTACATGTTTTTTCATTTTTAGGGCATATTTCAACATTTTTCAGTCTTTTTATTCGTTTTAATTCATATTTGAACGGTAACCCTTCAATTTTTATTTATATAATATCTGTTTGCATTATACAAGTCAATAATTTAAATTTAGCTAGTTAAAAATATTATTGTCCATGTTTTTTGGTTTTTTCTTTAATAATACTTAATAAACCTCTCTGTAATCACTATACAGTTTGAATCTTATCTTTACTTATATGGTCTCCTGGACTCGACAGACGGCAAATAGCAAAATATATCAATATGTTTAGGACCTTTTTTCAGTGCATTTTCGAAATAAAATGCATTTTTTAAGGGCATTTTTGACTGTTTTTTTTTTTTTTAGAGCATTTTTCGATGATTTTTTAGTACCCTACTCATAACACTGCTATTCCGAGTCACTTGGCGTACGCACAGAACACTATTACGTGGACACCTATAACGCGACACCGTTCATATTTCAGAGATGACAAAATTATACCTCAAACACGAACAATAATGGATTTTGGACCGGGTCCAATGAGGATGTTGCAGCCCGAAATGATATACGCATTTCCACAGAGGTGTCGAGTATTTCGGATAATAATACTGTTATTAACGAAAATAAAAGACGTGGTTCGATACGACGTCAAGATCCGGAAACATGTGTAAGTAACTATTTATAGGGTATTATTCCATTTGTAGGGCTAGGGACTTATAGGAGTTATCATGTTTTTTTCAAAAATCATTCAAAACATAGCCAAGTAATATAGAAATGCGTTCAATAACATTAAGATTTTGATGCAGTTTCTATTTAATTTGCATATTTTGCATACTTAACTCATTTTTTCGACATAAGTGCATATTTCACCTATTTTTCAATATTTAATTTGAGTTTTCTTGGTATAGGAAAAATTTTCTCTGAATAATGAAGAGGAGATCGAGAAGAATTAATAGTACATATTAAAATATATCATACCTACAATACAATTTTTAAATATTTTGAGTTTTACAGTAAAATTAATGTTCTACAAGAGATTATTTTAGCATTTTTGCATATTTTTAGAGCATATTTCATAAATTTTATTCCATATTTGGTACATTTTTAGAGCATAAATGTATACATATTTTAAGTTTTTTCAGAGCTAGAAGTCCCTATTAATTTGTATTGTGTTCGAGGCTGGACAAGTCGACTGATTAAGTGAATTGAGAAAAAAGTAGCGGAGATTAAAGTCAAATTACTTACCATTTTTCGAGCCTTGAAAGTTACGACTCGAATAGGAGAAAATGAGTTTTATTTTTGTTACGGTTTGCCACACACGTGTACACATTTATATGTATAGCGGAATAATTTTAGAGCCGATAATTAATAATTTAAAACTTTGTGAAAATATTTACAATCATCATAAGTTTTTTTTTTTAAATATTTATGTAAAAACAATAATTTGTCAAAAAAAAAAATCCGGATATACTTCTCACCATGGGTATTCTTCGGTCCTCGGATCAGAGAAACGATTAATCATTTCTTCAACAATGCGATTCTAAACGAAGAAAATTATTAATATTTTATCTTATTTTTGATTTATTTAACTTTACTTTATTTTTCTTATCCAATAAATAAAGAAAAAGAAAAAAATTGTAGAAAAAAGTTTTCAATTTTTTCCCCCCATTTTCTAAATTTTCTAAAGTGACAAATATAACAATTCGAAATCAATAAAACGAAATTTTGCCAACTATAATAGAAAATTTAATTATTTTCTTTGACGAATTTTTACGGATGTAATTGAAGACTACCGTTGACAAAAAATTTTGTGAATAATGTCGAGAAGAAATTCCATTCAAAATATTTGAGTATTATATGATATGATTACATTATTATTTGAGAAAACATAAAACTAAACTTTAAGAATAATAAGGTTTTGGGTATTGATGCGATGTCATTGAGATTCCAAGACATAGGTTTATAAGAAAAAAATGTGTTTTGTGTAAAACTAATATTGTTTTAGTATAATTTTTATTTAAAATTTTTGAGAAATTTGACCTTTTAATGTATTTTCAGGGAAATTATTGATGGTTTCATTTAATTTATTTTTAAGAACAACTTGAAGTACTATCGAGATACTAAAGTACTAATCTGAAAAGTGTATTTTATGAAATATGTTTGACAAGTGTTTCTATGCAAAAATGTGAAACGAGGAGTAAACGTCATTCAAAAGGCACTAGCTTCATCTAGAGCAATGGTTCTCAACCTATTCTGATACATGTCACCCTTGACTACGATATTTTTCTTCACTACGTCAGCCTTCCATTTAAAGATCGGGCACACCTATCCAAACCCTATACTGTAATCAGTAATCTGCGGTTAACAACAAAATCAAAACAAAATTCTGAACGGTAAGAGAAAGAGGAATGATTAAGAAAGAAATTAATTTAAAAAATAAAACTATCAAAAAGCATGGATCCAGTTATAAAAAGATTTTATTTCAAAAAATTCCCTAATTTATTCTTTTCCACCAGGATTGAGCGTCACCCTTATACTTGGCTTATGTCACCCCTCAAGGCGACAAGTCACTCCGGCTGATCTAGAGTCTAAAATATATAAAAAATCACCCCTCCCCGAAAATAAAGTCAGGGACGCTCCCGCGGTGACGGTACAGATGACGGGTGAAAATCGTGCAACAAAAATACGATATCATAATAATGTTATTATCGAATTAAAAACAGACCGACACGATGCATTTTCGCCATCGTTCATATTATTATTATAATTATTATTATCTTTAGGGGGTTTGTACAGAAAACGAACGCGTCTTATGTAATAAATTAATAAAATATAATCATATCTACTGTAGTCTGGCGCGAGCTGGAGAATATATTATTAATATTTAGGTATATTAATATCGCGATCGCCACAACAGGCTCAGTCAATACACAGATACCTGTTGTACCCGTATCGCTTTTAATAATAATAATATGCAAAGCATACACACATACACGGAGCACTAGTTTGCATGACGTGTGTGTGTGTACGACAATATTATCGTTGTGTATACACCGCGATCGCTGAGGAATTCGGAAGTGCCGACGGCGCGATCGGGCGAGGTTCGTGCCGGTGTGTGTGTGTGTGTGTGTGTTTTTGTGTGTGTGTGTGCCGTCGGGAACACGTGTATACATAGCAACATAATACACATAATATTATTATTATCGTGTGTGTGTGTGTGTATGTAATGCGTATATTATATTATTATTAATATTATATTATATTGTATAACACAACACAACGCATAATCGGATATGCTCGACGCGTACGTCCCGAGAGTCGTCGTCACGTTTCCGCGTGCCTCTGTGTGTGAATCGCCTACACCAGTGTTTCCCAAACTTTTTTTTTACCCAACGACCTATTCGACTTCAAAAAATCTCACACCGACCCACCCCTTCCCCTTCATACCATAGGATACAAAATGGGGTAGAGAGCAACAAGTTTATTTCGCCACCCCCAACTCAAAAAGCAATAACTACACTTTTAACATTTTTCTGATACTCACATATTCTGATAGAGCATAGTTTTTTCTCCAGGTTCCCACGAAAACGGTAGTAACTGTGTTTGATCAAAGAAGTTGGATATAATTATTTTTGCATAAACGCCAAAGACCACAATTCCGGCGAAAAGACATTATTAATTATAAATTAATAATCAATTATTAGTATTATTAACAGCAATTCATTTTCATAGAAATACTACAGTAAAAATATAAAAAATAACTATTACAAGTAATATCCAAAACAGTTGAATAAGGATTCATGTTTGAAAGTTTAATTGGTTATGCCGAAAAACTGTAAAAATGCAGTTACTGCCTCTTTTTAGGGAGATTTTTTGATTTAGCCCTCACTTCCTATTAAGAAACGATATTAACCTTATATAGTTAATGAACAATTTGGGGAGAGAGGCTTTGAATGCATTTTGAAAGCTAAACCCTCAAGCCCGCCAGATTTTAACCTATGTATTTTAATTTTTAGTAAAAAAAATAAAATGTTTTTTTTTTTTTTTTTTTATTGTATAAACTATAAAGTAAAGACGCCTGGTTTAAACGAAGTTTAAGGGAAATTAACGCTTACACTGCTTACATTTGCACCAAGCCACTGATCCACACTGAAGTATTCGCGTCTTAACAACGTTTTGCAATAGTTTCTTCCACATCAACAATAGGGCAACTGTAGAGTACTCTGAAACGGTAGCTAGTTTTTCGTTTTACTACCTATTTGTTTTTTCCGTGTTTACCGCCTCGCCACGCCTTTAGCTTGCTCGAAATCCGCAAAATTCGCAAAAAGTCAAAAGTCTGCCGAGTATTCGTTTAGGAATAATTGGCAGAGCCGGTTTTAACGAGGAAAATCGTTATAAAATCCAATGCTATTGTGCACAAAATATACGCCCCTAAGTTTTTTTTTTTTTTTTTTGCTTTTATTTAGTAAAATTTTTCCTTCTGTATATTTGTGTATTGCAATGTTTGATTTGGCACGATTCGACAGTAGAGAAAACTACAAAATCAGAATCAAATCAATTCGATCAAAACGTTTGTAATTTTATTACTTTTCACACACCACTCAAATAAATCGAATAATCATAGACATAAAATACGAATTAATTCTACAAGTGAAATTTTTAAGGATTTTACTGCATTAAACCCATAATTATTCATGTCTTGTAACGTCTCGGTATTTTGAGTGTCTTAATTAAATATCTAAATCAATTATGAATTAGGTATTTAATTTATAATTGATTTAGATAACAACGTTATATGTAAGTAAAATTTCCCGACCCCTCATTAATAGTGTGTTGTGTTCGGTCGCTTAAAGTCTACCTATCCGCCGTCGTCAGGTTTCTTTGCCGCGTTCCGCCAGTACGGCACTTGTCAGTACTTAGATAATTATTATTTTTTTTTTGTTAATTAATATTAAATCCAACGATACACACCCCGACGAACTCGCCCCTTCCAGTCAACCGACAAAACGCTGCCTGGCCAAGCTACCAGCACCCATCGAAACGGCTTTTCACAATCTTTTAAAACCTCTGGCTCTTCGCACGTATTGTTCGTGAGTCGAGAGAGCAAATAGGGCCAGATGTTTACATCTATGTTGCCTACTGCCCTTGCCCACTGTTAAAAGTACGTTCGTCATTTTAGATTCTGAACAAAGTGAAGAAGCTAGTGTTTTTACAATGATGTTTATTTTTTTTTTTTTTCTGTGTACAATTTTTCGTATAGAAATACTTGTCCAAAAGTTTCGATCAATAACTTTTTGAAACCGGATTCGCCTCTAGATTGTACTTTAGAGAGGTC
>JAIPRM010008442.1:0-15892 GCA_025469315.1 Stegophylla sp. TES_Ste_2020
GCATCGGTTGAACACTGACGACGAGACGACGGTCTAACTGCCTGCTATGAATTTTATTTTATTATTGAAAGCAAAACGATTGTCATTGGTCGAAACTATGTTCATACCTGATTGGCTATTAGGATATATTTAATCAAATAAGATAAAATATTATATTATACGATAATTATAATAACAGCAATAATTAAAAAGATGCCATAAAACATTACCGATCAACCTTTTGTGTGTTAATAAGAAACATGTAATAAAATAGGTTTTTCCGTATTTAATTTATCCATACTTTCTCCGATTTTTTTCAATCAAACCCTTGTAAAATGTTCAATTCTTTGTCCGTAAGAAATTTTATTACACCAAAATATTCGCAATGAAATTTTCTATCTAGGCACCAAATTTGAAAACAATCGGTTAGGACAATTTTCTTATATGTACGTTAAAGTGCGTAATTTTAGGAAAAACTAACGAATTTAGTCGAAATTCTAATTTCAAACGGGTATAAAAAAAAATGTTTACTAACGATTTTCGAGATTTTTTCCGATCAATTAGACATACTCGTATATGTCAGTGAGATCATATTAAATTTTCAAGTCTTAATATCGAAAATCAAAAATTTTATTACATACCTAAAAACTAACAAAAAATGAGAAATTTTCAAAATGCCGTACTTAACTCGAAATTGATCATATCTTTTTGAAATTTTTAAGAAATGTTCTCGAAGCTATTTTTAGTGGTTGGTGAAAATTTCAAGTCCCTAGCTGCACTATTTTAGAAGTTATGTTAAAAAGTAATTTTCAATTTTATGGAAATCGCGGTAATTACATATTTTGCCGTTTTTTGTCAATTTTTCGACAGGTTTTTCCGTTTTTGGAATAAGTATTGGTAAATTGGAAGAACGACCTCTTTAAAAAATCTAAAATTAAATTTAAATGAAAAAAAAATATATCAAAGTTTAATGAAAATTGACCAAGTTAGAGCAAGTTAAGTTTTTGATTTCATGAAAATAATTGTTACTCAATCTTCTTGACCAATTTTTTTTTTAATAATAGTTTTTTTTTTTTTTATATATATTAATTGACATCTAGAAAAAGTAAATAAAACAGATATTTTGAACTTTTCAGAAAGTAAATTAAATGAGTAATTTTTGAAAATTAAAAAAAAATTTGAAATTAATGTCATCAAATTTTAGGTAATACGTGTAAAGATTAATCGTTAAAATAAAGTATAGACAAGAATTCCAGAAATGCTTTGCTCCTCGGGTTAGATACTCTTGGTGAAGAGTAAAATTATTAAATCTCAAAAAATTATGATTTCAAAGTTTTTTTGTTAAATTTTTGGGTATAAAGAGTCTGTTATTATTAGTGATTAAATAAAATCTGTAATTAGCAAAACACTACTGTACATCACTTAATAAATGTAAAAAAAAAAAATAATAATGATCTCACCTGTTAATAGCTCGATGCCATGATAGAGAATAAGGTAAAACGTTCAAACTAACAGATACCAATTATTATATTTTTATATTAAAATTATAAATATAAGTAAGTACACTTAAGTTACATTTTAAACCACGCAATTCTAGTAAATCACGTGTTAAACTTGATTTTCGCTTGGTAGTCACATACTAAACGAGCGTCTAGGTTTTAAATAAAAATATTTGAAATATAATAACTAATAAGTTTTTCATAAATTTAAAACCGATTGGCTTGCAACAGTATAGTATCTACAATAGTACTTGCATACTAGTAGTCAGAATATAGGATGGATAATACAATCAATATTAATGTTTCTTTATAATAACTACAAAATATATACAATGCATGCATTTTATAATTATCTATATCTATGATAATAGAACATGTGACACCATGGACAGTTAGTAAATTATTGCTTATAAATATAATATAATATAATAGTAATTATAACATTATTATCTATGCATGGTATCTAATGATACAACATTATATTATAATATTAGCACAATTAATGTATAAAAATGATGTATAAGAAACTAAATAAAATAAATTCAGAAAAAGTAATACAGTTAAGAAAAAAAAAAAAAACATTGATAGGTAGTTATAAAATATCGATAAAAATTGAATACATAAATAATAATAATTTATTCGATATTACATTTTGAATAGTATAAATAACATTAAAATCTTCAAAATCCAAACTGTAGTAGAGTTAATTCCATTTTACACAGTACTTATTATCGATTTGATCTAAAACAATTAATTTTACATTTAGTTGGGTATACCTATATTGAAATAAGTAGGTATATACACAGGATCAGTGGCAAAGCATGGGTATAAGTATTGCTTATCTTAAAACTTTGTTTGAATCTGGTGTCTTTACTTTTTACTACAGAGCATAAGCGCATTATTCGCAGAGGAAGAGACATTTGCTGCAGGTGAATGTTTTGAGGGGGCGGTAAATTGTTTAGTTTCTAGTCAAATGTTTACAGAAAATACATCATTATCTTCATTCAACTCAAACAGAGTCTGAAGTCTATTTATTTGAAATACGAGCGAAGATAATGATAATATGTTTATATAATTGTTTATAATATTTTTATGGTAATTTTTCCAATAAACAATTAACCATAGACCATATACTAATAGACGGAACATGCCTGGATAGCGGGATGGAGTGGTACATCCGAGAGAAATAGTGTGTCAGTGATGCCGATTTAAAGAAATAAATGTATGGTTTATTACCTTATTTATTGTATTGGAATAATGCAATTATTATGCCATTATGATGTCAATATAGATGAAAGATAACATCAATTATTGTAATTTTTACCGCATTGCGTTCATAATACAATATTATTGATATAGATTAATATCGTGCGTTTCTAGTGCGCATGTGCGCTGTGCTTCGGTGCTTTGTGGGACGCCCTCTGGTCATGGACACGTTGAATTGATGTTTGTTCCGTCTATTAGTATAAGGTCTATGCAATTAACCGAGCTAAGCTTGAAAAATATTTTAGAAGGTATTTATACTTACATATAAATTTACTAATACCTCGGTGTTAAGTATTTATTATTGACCCCTCCCCCTATGTAGACAATATTTTGTGATGAAAAATTAAAAAAAAACAAATTATAAATATGAACTTTTAATTTAGAAACAGAATAAAAATAAAAATTAATCAGCTTGTTACCATGACTTAAACGAATGACGATACAATGGACTCTCATTAACCTAATTTTTATATATAAGAGAAATATGAAAACAGATTTTATTTCTTCAATTAAATGTAACTTTAAAACCAATTTGCGATAAAAATTTTGTGACATACTATCATGTTTATTAATAAAATGTAAATAACTCTTTTTTTTTACACATTTATGAAATTATCGTTCTGAACTGAAACATATTATGTATGAATTTTGAGTTCGATTTGACTAGACTGAAACCTATTCCAAACCACAGACTAAAATTCTAAAATAGACCCACCAATCTATGATAAAAAGCAATAAATAATAATTATAGATTGCGCTTTTGAATACAGATCTTTATTAAAACACCAAAAACTTCTTAAGGCTTTACTATAATTTAATTAATAAATGCATTAAAACTTAGGCAATTTGAAAAAATTGTTCCATAAATACAAACTTGATCTCCCATTATTTTCTCATCAAACGTAACATATTTAAAATCAATAAATGATCTACAGCGATAAAATGAAATGTGAACACTTTTTGATAAATTATTATAATATTATAATTATTTATCTCATAAAATTATAATATTTATATGAATAATTCTTTTCATACATTTTTACAATAATTTATAATGTTACTATTTTCTACTATTTTTATTAAAAAAAAAAAAAAAAGCCGATAAAATTTGATTTTCATATCCCCCTTGGCCACTCTCCTTGGAAAATCCTAAATATGCCACTACTCATGTGATAAATTATGTACTTAATATGAAATATGAACAAAATAAATGCATTTATATACTTGCTTTATCGAATATTTTAGTGTAAAGATATTATGATCCATAACTGGTTACTTCTATTAAATTATCGAATGATTCATTTACAGGATGCAAAGCGTTCTTAAATTTGTCGATGTCTTCAACAGTTCCGACTTTCGTAATTATTTTTGTGGTTTCATTAGTGACACTTTCACTGAAAAATATTTATTTTTTCTCAATATCCATAATAATAATTTATATATAGTTATTATAAAATATATACAAACTTTATAGATGATAAAATAAATTCTGGGTTAATAGAAAGCATCCAGTGTACAGTAGAATGTTTTGTGGATTTAACAGATTTAGCTTGATGAGTATTCAAGTTAAGTGCAGTTGACGTATAACCAATAGCATCTCTAAAAAATATTAATATTAAGTAAGTACATATTTTCAGTATAATATCTATGTACATTGTACATAATAATATAATATTCCATAACAACGGTATTAATGGTACCTTTTCTATACCTACTATTATATACTTTAATACTGAATTCAAACAGTTTAAAATATTTTATAACTATTCTAGTACGAGTAGTACCTTTTCTATAAATTATAATAATAAATAAAATTCAATAAAGATAAATCAAATGAATGTTAGATGAAATTACATAAAAAAAAAATGTGACAGCAAAATAATCGAAGCTCATGACAATAATGATTCTCAATTGCTGGTTTTCCGGTATGCCATACTTTATTTAATAATCATCAATGGAACAGACATTTTACAGAACAGAATAATCAGATGATATATGGAAAAATTATAATTGACAAAATCAATAATTTTTGTATATTCTCATTCCATAAAATGTCTGTTCTAGACAAAATATTTCTAATAAAATAGAGTTGTTGATTTTTCTGCACTATAGTTATTAATATTGAATTGTTTATATCTATCTGGTATATTTGTTTTTAGTTAGACTATAGTCGTTAAATTTTATTTTATGATTAACTAAATTACACATTTTTATAATTATTAAATCAAAAAATGGTGATTATAAAGTGATCGTTATTTGAAATTTAAAACAAAGTAACAAATTTTATTCAGCCCTTAATAAAATTTGAAAAGAATAAATGTAACTTGTTACCATTAATATCATTATTACTAAAATCAGAATTAAAATTCAATAAATAAATTACATGGCAATGGCGGAAGAATATTGGTGATAGTCATTGAAATATTCTACACCCATTTTTGAACATTTTATGGATTTAATTTCTTCACAACTTTCATTATAATAATAATAATAAGGCGAGTCTGAAATAAAATAATAATATAATTAATTTAAATAATTTATTTTTAGAGCATAAAAACATCCTTACCTCTACCATGGTTTTCAATTTTCATAGAACTGTGGTACAATACTTTACTAACAAATTCTAAGCCATTTTTACTAAAAATATCAACAAGGTGTAGTAAACTATTTATAACATATTTGGATAGAGTCCACATAGATTGTTGAAAATGTGCTGAATGGCAAATAACCCTAAAAAGTATTCTCTGATTATGTGTTTCATACGCATGTTGAAAGTAATTAATATAAAAATGTACCTACTTTATTATAAAATCATAAGCTAAATCTGCTACAACAATATAAGGCGATGTAAATAATTTTATAAACTGCACTCCTTTAGATATTAAAATTCCATTGAATCTGCCGTGTGAATCAATATATCTGTCTAAAGTATATGTGATAGAGTATGGCATTCCTTGTACTTTGGCATACTAAAAATGTATTGACAGTGTATTAAATAGTTTGTCATTTTAAAATCTTTGAAAAAAAAATAAATAAAAATTACTGCGTTATTCCATTTGCACTCAATACATGATGAGTTATATCTATAACCTGGAATCTTATCAATATTATTCTCGGACGATGTTGAAATATCTTGTTGTAATAAACATGTGTTGCAAATAATTAAGTTATTTTTTTGTAAAAAGTCAAGAGCATCATTAAAACCTTCATTACACAATTTAGCAAGCATCTGAAAAATTATTCAAAATTATTCATTAGATTTATAAAATAAAAACAAAAATATATACCTGGGGTTCCGGTGGAAACATTATTCTAGCAACTCGGAAACAGTTTGATTTAGTCAACTCAATACTATGATTTGAAATTTTCATCTGAAATCAACAGGTATACAAATAAATTTTGTTTTACAATGCATTAGTTCATTTATGAAATTATTTTTTATGTTTATCAAACCAAAAACATCTATAAGTAATCGTTAGATATTGGGTACTTATTAGTTATATACTTATATATTTCAATATTTTCGTCACTTATATAATATTACATTATAAAGACATACTTCACACCACAGATATTCTTTGTTCTTTGGGTCAAATACTTTTGGTGAGTGAGTAGAATTTAAAAGAAATTATAAATCATTTCTTTTATAAGACGATTCTAAATGAAGGAAGTTAATAATAAAAAGAATAATAACAGTCGTCATTTTCAACACACCCACCAAGGATATCTGACTCAAAGATTGAAGAATATCCGTGGTGCGAAGTATGTTCGGCTTTCTTGTCTATGCTTCACTTTACTTTACTTTTTTTTTATCTAATAAATAAAGGGGAAAAAATTCAATAAGAAAAAAGTGTTAGAAAAATGTCCAAATTTTTTTTTCTTAGTTTCAAAATTTTCTCGTGCCAGCAAAATGTTTCTCATATTATTGTCCATAAAAATAAATGATGGTTTTCGAATCATTTTTGTCAAATTTTGAGTAGTTTTTTACAAAAAAATAAAAAATGGAAGAATTGAGCAATTCAAAAAATGACCCTCTTAAGTACTAACTAGAAGCAAATCAGGTTTCAAAAAGTTGCTGATCGAATATTTTGCCTAAGTATATTTATATGAAAAAGTGTTAACAGAAAAAAAATAAAAAGTGTGTAATTCGCTCGTCAGGGTGTTTTTCACATGTCGGGTGGGATACTCATGACGGGTGTATTGAATTTTAAAGAAATGATAAATCATTTCTTCAATAAAACAATTATTAACGAAGCTTCAACTAATACACCAAAATAATTATCAGTTTTGAAGAATTAAAGTTAAATGTTGAATTACAAATTATTTTGTTTCATACAACATTTACGAAAAACGAAAATTGGTTTTTATATATTCACATATACCTAATGAATACTCCATAAATAATCAATCAAACTCTTGTAAAATGTTTAATTCTTTTTTCGCTCAAAATTTTATGACATCAAAATATTTGAAATAAAATTTTGTAATAATGCACCAAGTTTCAAAAGAATCAGTCAGGCCAATTTTCTTTTATGTATATTTATACAATTTAAATGAGTAATTTGAATAAAACTAACGAATTTCGTCAAAATTCTAAATTCAAACAGTTAGAGAGAAAAAAGTCGATTAACAATTTTCGAGATTTTTTCAGGTCAATTAAGACATATATGTCAGTGAAATCATATTAAATTTTCAAGTCTTAATATCAAAAATTAAAAATTTTATTGCATAATAACTAACAAAAAACAAGAAATTTTTGAAATTTTCAAAATACTGTACTTAACCCTTTTAAAAATATATTAATAAAATAACTATTTTAACATTTTCAAATGTTAGTTCAAAGAAAAATGTTTATATTTTATCAGACTATAATTTGTAGATTACTTTCGAAAAAATCACATTTAAAAATATTAATACATCACTGACATATTTAAGATGTGTAAAAGAGAAAGAGAGATAGATATTTCATCCACTCTTTACAACTGTTTTAAAAACGCCTTTAATACCTTAAAAATAATTATACTTACCAAATACTTTTGAATATTATTGTCACAAGGACTAATATCGGTCAGACCACTAAATGGTGAAATAGTGATTGTATCTTCATCTTCATCAATCACGGGTAAATTGTCCGTAAATCCTCCATCCATGTACCTGTATTTACCAATCAAAGGTGGCTTAAATCCTGAGAATACTGGAATAAAAGAACTTGCTAATAGGACCTGTAATAATATTGTTTAAATTTATTCAATTAATACACTTACACTATAAAACTAATTTATTTAAGCTTTTAAACTATGATGGGCCATAAAAAATATTGAAAAGACTTATTAATAGAAAATTAATATGTACAATATTGTTGTAACTAATATGACATATTGATTTTTATTGAATATCTGTTTGAAATTTTTTTGTTTCTAATAATTTTCTTTCTTTCCAAACATTTTTTTTGCTGTTCTCAATTAATAGTGGGATATAAAACTAGCTGAATACAAACATTTTTTTTTTTTTTTTAATTCCTATTATTAAAACTATAAATTTTAGTAAAAATGTCTTATAATAACTGAAGTTTCAATCAAAATTGTTTCATTGAAGAACACACCCACCAAATTCCACCCGATGCCCATAGTGCAAAGTATGTCCCGTGGGTTTTGTTTTATTTATCAAATTAATTAAATTATGTTTATTATTTCTTGAAAATTTTACAAATTTCTGAAATGTTTTTCTTATTAATATTTAGCCTACGCAATTTGTATGCCATCATTATCGTAATTCTTTCTATAGTTTAGTCAATAATAACATACTATAAAATTACTGTTGCCACTGCAACACAAAAAAAATAAATTATATATCAAAATCAATCAATATTTATACATATTTTCTAATAGTCTTTAACATATGAATTATTCTTTTTATAATGAATTATTCTCAAATATGCAAAAAAAAAAGTTGTAGATTGATTTAAAAGATTTACAATTTAAAAAGATTTTAAACCCCATTTCACTGCGAAGACTCAAAAAATATATGTAAAAAATTATTATTCCGACCTCTATTTATAATTTATATTACAAAATAAACATGTATACTTTTAAGTACATTAAACAGTTAATGATAATAAATATAAATTATAACATAAATGTTGTATATTATAAACTTTCTTACTTGCATAACATCTTCTTTACTACAAAATTCAGATATTACTACATTTTTACCATCTGGCAATCTTGTTAAGGACACAAATAATTTACCATTTACTCGCTTATGTACATCATCAGGAAGATCCTGCAAGAAAAATAAATAATATAATCTTATATTTTTTTCTAAATTATAAAAAAGTTTACTTTACCTTTTTAAAACTAGTGTACATGTGTTCTGTAATATTCATGGATGGACTAAAAGGACCAAATGCATTTGATCTCACCTTTTTAATTATCTCCAATGTATTGCTTGCAACTAATTCTAAGTATAAATAAATAAATAAATAAATAAATAATATATTATATATATATAGATCAGGGTTAGCCAAATGGTTGATCGCAGGCAATTTCAAAATCGACCTTGTTATAGATTTTAATATTAGTCAATTTTAACAAATTTTCAACGAAGGAAAAATTTAATAACCATTACTATCATTGTTATACCCAATACACCTACTTAATAATAAATGAAAAAAAAAAAAAAAAAAATTATGGAAATCAATTTTCAAAAGAAAAATATGTTCTCAGTCCAATTACTTCTGTCCAATAGTTTGGGCTACCTCTGATACAGATCATAAGATAGGATGAATGCATATAGGAAGAGATTATTTAGTGAGTATAGTAGCTATACTATATAATATACAAAGCAGTATAATGATTTGAATTGAGAAACACGTCAGCAAGTTCAGCTCTGAAAACTCAACTTCTTAATTGTTAAAAAAGTTTATCGATTAACTCAATTTTGCTTTAACGACTCTAATTTGAGAAACTAGTGAATGGATTAAGTTATTTAGGGTCTTGCTGGAATCACATTAGTTAGGAGAAGTGCAGGAAGAGTTCCAGAATTGTACCTTTAATAGTTCATTCACAATAGATATTTTAAGTTGTACATCATAAAAACACAAAAATCTAAATTTTGAAAGCTTCAAGTTTGTGGTAAATAGGAAAACTATTAAAATATATCTATATTACCTACTATCTATACATGGTGGGTAATTAAATTAAAAATTAGAAAAATAGGAGTAATTGAAATTATAAACGTTGTAAATACAATAATATAATATAGTACACAATAATATTATTTATATTTAATATTCTCCAAATTTAAAAATCAAGTTGGTGTACTTGCTGACTTTTAATCTCGCTTTTAATTTGACAACAGTTTTTTTTTATAAATAAAACCACTTACACTTAGTATTTCCATAAAACTGGTCATTTTTATACAAAATAATTATTTTTTTAGTAAATTATTAGGAATAAATCTACTATTTCCAGCACATTAGTTTTTATAGTTTTAAATACTTTAATTAACTGAATTTAAAACACAAACCTAGTCCTTCATACGTGTATTATTTAAATATTTACTTGAATAAGAATTATTATTTAGCTTGTTTTTCTGGCAGTTTTTTTTTTTTTTTTTTGAAGACCAGTAAATACAGAGGTAAATATAAAATAATATTTAGACACATTTTTTAACGGAATGCATTAATATAAAAAATAAATAAAAATCACTACAAAATGTAATTATAATATATTTATGCAATAACTAGTAAAAGAAAAATTGAGTTGTAAACTGTTGTGTATGTAATACATATTGTAATTTTAATTTGAACTAATATTATCATGATTTAAAATAAATAATTCACTAAATATTTTCTTAAATAATTAATAAATTGTACAAAGTATCTATTTACGATGTAATGTGCTGTTAATATAAGTTATTAAAATAATTATCGGAATTCAGCCACCTAATTAAGAATTAAATAGGTATTCACTAATAGGTTTCTACTTTTAGAACAAAAGTAAAATGAATTTATTAGGATTACCTATATAATATAAAAGTAGATAAGTAAAATTATATTGCATATCCTAACTAAAAATTATAAACCAAGTATATTTTATCTACCTGTTTGTGTACTAGATAGGTATATCAAAAATCAATGAAATGTATTTTTTTGCTTTGTTAACATTCAGATTTAAATTTATTAAAAATGTGAATACTGCAAAAATATATTGTAAAAATTTAGCTGGAAAAAGATTTATTTCTGTTAATTTGACTAAACAGTATTAATTTGTTGATTAACTTCAAAGAGTCATGTTCAAAAAGTAAAATAAAGTCTTGTCTATACCTAATATTTTAAATATAAGCAAAAAATTTCTTTCTAGAGATTCTTTCAGAATCTAAAACTCAAAAACTAATAAAGAAGTTAATTTGAACTGATGAAGCGGTATCAGTGGTTAACTTTTTTTATTGTATGATTCGAGTGATGTGTTATATTAATTATTGTCCTATTTGACTAATGACGTAACATATAAACTTCACGATTTCTATAAAATAAAATAAATATTTAAAGGCCATAATTTATTTCGAGTTTCACTTGGAGGCTCCTAAAATAGTAATATGTTAGGTACTGAAATAATGATTATAATAAAAAAATTACATGTAATTAAATACGCAATATGAGTACCATAGTTTCAAAAGCTCTCTCTAGTACCTATGTAAACTACATACAATAGTTCAATAGATAGAAATTACAATCAGAATTTCAGCAAGTCAGTATCTATATCTATATAATTGATTAAGAAGCAAAATATATTCAGAGAAAAAACTTACCCAAAGGTACATCACAGAGGAGACAGCACGCAGTAATCGCACCAGCGGACGAACCACAAAGTTTGTTTGTCAGAAGGTATGGTGCGTACGTTTTTAAACAAGACGCCACCCCTATGTGATACATGCCTAAAAATCCGCATCCAGAAAACGATACGTTCTTATAGCGCTTAATCGCAGGTGAAAACATGCTTTGACAAAAAAATAAGACACAAAGTTACAAAAATTCGATTATTTATTTTCGAGCGTAATTATCACTGAACTATTATTTTTTACTTAAAAATTGAAACTTATTAAATTGTTAGAAATAATAATGCAGATAATTACACGGTTTTTAAACGGAATATAAGGATCAACTCACGCGGTGATATTCAAAGTATAATTGAGTGCAGCCAAAATGTTTTTCACGACTTTATTGAAGCTGATCCCCCCATTAATCGTCAACAATATTAATCGACGTTTGTCATCGGCCATTCTTCTGTTTTCCATATCTACTGATACGATAATGCAAATAAACAACAAACAACTTAATTTCGTCTTTGTCTCGTCGTTATTGTCATAAATACATGTTATGCAAGTGGTGTATGAGTTAGGTAATCATTAAATGTACCACGTGCCGTGTAAATATAATATTTAAATATTTTAGCAAACGTAAAACGCACTAAGTAATTTTTGAATAAATAGATTAATTAAGTTTCACAATGTCATGCATACAATTATTTATAATTAGCTATAATAATTATTATATATTATAATATTAAATATTATATATCTATAGTTGACAACATGAAATGACCTTTGCCCTTTCCCCGCGTTACTCATACCCGCCATTGTAGCCATTGGTTTTCAATATTGTACTGTCACGCTGTCAGTAATGCTATTGTTTTCGGAAACGTTTCAGCAAACACACTATAATATAAATTATAATATGTGATATAATAATAATAACACTAAATGCACTGTAATAATAATAATATGTGATTTCATCTATGACGTCCCTGGATTTTTCTGGAAGTTAAGGATTTTGAATTGGTGTTATGAAGTTCTTCGGAATATTATTCTGTACCGGTTTTGAAATTTTGCACACCGTAATGTCCACAATTTGACTTAACGCTTTATAGTTCATACGTTTATGATGTATAAAAAAGTTAGTTTTTGAAGGATGTCCACAGCACACAAAAGGTCATAACAGAAGGAAAATGTTAAAAATATTAGTTACCTACCCATGTTTTTTTGAAGATTTCGACTATTGTGTACTTTAAACTAGTTTTTGTTGAAAATATTTTCTAATTTCATAATATTATTAAGAAGTTGAGTGTTTTACATTTTATAGTAATATAAATTGGCAATAACTACAGAAAATAGTAAGATTTCGTTTGGTTAGGTTAATAAACTACAACTCACTATGTGCTTACATATGGACTACCTCGTGGACTACAATCTAGCCTTCATTTAAGTATAAATACACGAATGATGTGACAGGCAATGTTAATATTCTTAAAGGAAACAATAAGGTAGCTTAATATCTAACAACAGTGGGTCAGCTGTTAGTATTTTACGGTATTTTATAAACACTACCTAACTGAAGTACCCGTCATTGCAGTGTCAAAGAAAATATTCGATACAGATAAGTACAGAAAAGATAGAGTTGGAAAATCTGTATTTCTCTTCCTCCTCCACGTTTCTCTTATTTTTACTCTTTCCTTCTTAGTCTCTTTTTTCTTTTCTAATTCCCCCCCTCTTCTTTCTTTAGAACTTTGGTCATATTCAGTGGCCTGCTGCAAAATTTTTCCGGGAATAATGCTTGAGTGGTAGGTCGAACATGCCCCACCCTCTCGCGGGAATAAGACATTTTTCCTCTATGGAAAAGACTTTTTTCTAATCTAGGATATTCCCGCTTCCCTCCACTTTCCCCCGTGAACATGGTACAAAATTTTTTTTGTAATAAAAAAAACTTAATAACTTTTAAATAAAATTGTCTTACATAAACTAAAGCTCCGCTCAACATCGTTTTGGTAAAGTGATGATTTATCATTCTCTTTATCGTTATTTATTATTATTATTATGCATTGTTTGAAGCTTTCGCTCAGCATTATTTTATTGAAGAAATGATTTATCGTTTATATCGTGTATATTTCATTTCTTTAAAATGAAATACACCCAGCAAGAGCTTCTCACACCCGAAATGCGAAGAATTATCCGTTGTGCGTCAGCTAGAAAAAAAAAATAATAATAATAGAAGCGCGCAGTCGTCGAGAGAACATAATATAGCCGCGGCGTTTTTCCATTGCGACGGACGACTTTCGAATGGGGGGCTATTTAGCAATGAGTAAAATATAATAATATTATAATGCGACAAAACAAAAGACAATATTTATATTATGTGCATAATTACAATCCGTATGGTTTATAAAACGTACAGATATAATATAGGTACGCTGTACGGGCACGGTTTAATGATTGAATTTAGAATACATAAATAAGTTGTTATGTATTAAACGTGCATTACTACTATTCAGATAAACGTTTATATATATATTTTTTTTTATGTATTGTTTAGGTAGGTACGGTATAATAATAATGGTAATAATAATAATAATAATAATACCGTACTGTAAAATATGTAAATAATCGTTATAATACGCGATCTTGACAATAAGTATAAGTATTATGTTCAATAAACGTTTAAGTACGGTGTGCACATAAGTACTTCGCCGTCGCCGCCGCCGTATTAGATTTTTCAATAATAAAATGAAATTACGTTTGCAATAATAGCGTTTCAATTCTGTCTCCGTAACCCCGTGACGACCGCAGCCGCCGAGTGGGATTATAATAATTTATTAATTTAAAATATATTTATTGTGATAAGGTGCATGACGACTACCGTAGTGCAAGGGAGCGGATTTCGATTACGATGGGTGTATTGTGTAATAATTAGGGCAGAGGACTTGTAGCTCTGAAAAAACGTTAATTATGCAAGCACTTATGCACTTAAAAACCCTATAATATGCACTTAAAATATGCATTAACATTTTTTTTTTCGCGATTTAATTTAAAAGTATTTATGAAATAAATAAGCTTTAAAATGAGTCAAAACAATTACTTAATTTAATAAATATAATTTAAACCATTGTCATAATATATGATTATGTATCTATTAATAAAATTAATTAAAGCAAAATTTTTTTATTTATGCTTTATTCGCAATCCTCAAGCGTTTCTAGGAAATACATGTGCCCAAGAACAATCAAAAACAATATCATGCGACAAAAATTAAAAGCAAATAAATTTTTATCTAAAAATGTTGACTCAATTGTTTGAAATAAAAACGTCGGTGTGGAAAAAACTGAAATAAGTTAAATATGTCTCAAAAAGTTTAAAGTAGAGAATAAAAATATAAAATATGCCCTAAAAACCAAAAATACTCAAAATATGTATTTATATGCAAAATAAAATTTCAAAACTGGCTTTGTGAAAGCATGAATCGTATTTATTTCGCACTCTGCTACTTTTGTAACTGAGCAAAACAAATACGCAAATGCTACAAGTCCTCTGCCCTAGTAATAATATTATTGTTGTGAATTAAATAAAAGATACCAAATTTGATCAATGAAACGAAAAGGGACTTACAAGTTTAATACGCAATATTTGGTATTTGCTTTAATACTTATCTCCTGTTGAATTGTATACAAGAATATCAAATGAATTTTTTCTTTTAACGTCAATATAATATATTATGCAAAGTAGGTAAGTTATTAAAAAAAAAAATTGAAAATGTTTCAATAAGTGTATTTTATTTCTGAAAAACTTAAAAAAAAAAAATGCATTATGTAGAAAATTGTTTACAATAGCTAAATCAAATTTAAATTTATATCTTACTTTAGCTTTACTTTTTGAAGTATTCAATAAAAATAAGCAAATGTAATGTATTCTTGTTTTCCTAATACGTTTAATAATGTTCATAACAACGATGCACAATTATTATAAACGCTATAATGACAAATAATAATTATTACGTAAAGATAACGTAATCGATAATAATATAATAATAATAATTAGGGCTCGGATTTAAATACCCTAAAAATATCAAAAAAATGCCCTTTCAAAAAATGCATTTATGACCTAAAAACTCTAAAAAATGCCCTAAAAATATCAAAAAATGACCTTTCAAAAAATCATTATTTATTAAATAAATTATTATTATTATTATTATTAATTATTATTAAAAAATAGGATAAAAATATATTCCGATAAAAGTTTAGTAGTGTGCAATAAAATCGGCTAATTGGATGGTGTGATATTGTAAAAACTGGATAACCTGATGTTAAATTAGTTCAAAT
>JAIPRM010008443.1:0-15892 GCA_025469315.1 Stegophylla sp. TES_Ste_2020
GTCAATACTTAATTTATGGTTAAATTTCTCATTGAAATAATAATAATAAAACCCTCCCCGAAAATTCATTCTAGATACGGCCATGATATATACAATATAATATATCTGTGTTTAGCGTACTGTATAATATTGCATCTTCACGCGCTGTCGTTATTCGTAGAACTGATGTATTTAGTCTATCAAAATAAAATCATGTTACGTAATACGTGCATGTATGTGTTCTATGCGTGGCTGTAAAATGATTCTAAATAATTCATGATAAAAAAAATAACAATAAAATACATTTGAATAGGGACTTTTTATGAGTGACTCAATTTAAAAAAAAAAAATACTATTTTTCACGTGATATTCAAAAACCGAACATTTTCTGTCCGGTTTAAGTATTGAACCGGACACGGACAATACCATCACAAAACCGTGTGAAAACCGGACGGTTGGTAAGCCTAGGTCGAATTCCTGGGGGCCCCGGTGCAGTGCACACCCTCAACTCCAACGATAAACCCGTCGTTGGTTTTGTGTGACGTCGATACCGCCGCGTCTCCTCGGAAACGAGAACGACGGACGAGAATAGTGAATAGCGAAGGGTACAAAAAGGGATTGATGACGATAATATTGTTTACTGTTACACCGCATATTATTATCGAAATACGCCTTTGAGACGTTGACGGCGATTGACGGTTCTCGTGAAAACCGTCACAGACTTGGTCGTGCAATATATACGTATATACGCTCCCGAGAGACGCGTTTCGGCGTAACGCAATTTAATCGTCTCTCGGCGTAGGCGTACGGTAAAACCGATTATTCCGGTTCGGTGCGTTTTTGTGTCCGAGAGACGACGGACGTTTTCCCGCGAGACCTTGACGCCGTTTGTCCGGATTATCAATTTTGAAACGCACACGAGACGACACGGATTCTCGGAGAAACGCTCTCCCCCGGTACACCGTCTGTTAAGCGGTATTATTATTATTATTATTATTACCTTCGGCGTACGAATTGCGTGCGGGTGACGGTGGTCTTGTGACAGAGTAGCATAATATTGTGCTAAGTCGACACGAGCGCTGGCTTCTGTTTGTAACACGCGATTACATTACGGACAGCGTCGATGGTTGTTATAATAATTTATTAATTTATTGTTTGGCGTGTCTGCGGTCTAGCGGCCCGTGAACAATTTAATTACGGCGTTGTATACCCCCCCGTGTCTCTGTGAATAATGCATTCAACAGTCTCTGACTACTGAACAGTATCAATAATTAGTTCTGTAGGTATATAAAATAATTATTATCAATCCAATATACACTGATATCCCACACACACCCTGTCTGTTCCCAGCGACATGACGGTTCTAACAGGAGGACCGATGGAATTGATCGCTTCTCCCTCGGGAGTTTTTTTAAATAACTCGTATGTTAGGTAATGACAAAGAATTTTATTTTTGTCATACGTTCGGGAGGGGAGAGAGGCTTAAAATTGTAATTCGTCACTTCACTCTCCCCCCCCTCCCCCGGAATTTAGATCAAAACTGCCACTGTCTGTTCCTCGAATTATTATAGTAATATATAAATATATTTGATTGGTTAAATCGATTAAGTTAAATGATTATTTGGTTTGATTAAAATATAAAAATAATTTTATACTCAAGTGTTTTTTAATTTTAATTGTTAGTTAGATATACATTGGGTGATGAACTTTTGAGCACATTTTGTCGATGACTCATGTAAACCTATGTAGATTTGCTAAAAACATTTGTGACGATGACAAATATCAAATATAATACAATATGTTATTGACACGGATGAAACGTTTTTTCGTTGTTTTTAAATTATTCCTCTTCAAAATAATCATTCCTATTAAACTATACTTATAACAGAATAATATGTATATTTGTTTTTTTAATTTAAAAACACATAGTAGCTATACATAACGAGGTCCAAAGGTCCAAAGATAATTATTCTTAAATTAACTTCAAGGTCTTCATGGTACTGTTTAGTCAAATATACATACGCATAAACTGTTTTTTAATTAGTCATTTAGAATAATGTATAACACATGGAGAAAAAAGAACAAAATAATTTTACGCAAAATAAATATAGCTCAAGTAACTACGTTTCAGTAAAAAAATCTAATCTTTTGTTTGGCTGTATCATTATTATTGGTTGTATAACATAAAAATTCTAAAAAATTATTATGGCTTTTGCACGACTGTTATTAAATTGAATTTCAAGAAATACTATTTAATTAAATTTTTCTTTCGCGAATAAACAGTTTTCTATTATAATTTAAACAAAAATACAATTTAAATATTATTTACCTTTAGACATTAATTTAAATATTTATTATTTCCAATAATCTGATATCAAATTATTATTCTCATTAACTTCGGTATATTAAGTTTCAAAAATTATTATTTATTGTGAAAACACACACCTTATATGTTGACTACGTATGAAGCTCTAATTTCAATTATTCTTTTTCTCTCTTGAGGATAGTGGACTATTATTACAACAGAAATAACAATTGGTAGTAATACATAAACAACTAACGTATAATTTACATATTAGCAAATTTTCACAAGGAGAGGATGAGAAAATACGATAGAGGATACAAGCTAAATTTCTATTTATTTATTTTTTTTTTATTTTTATACATGGTCACTATTGATATAAAGTATTAAATGAAAAATTCGTATATGTATTAGTGTGTGGGCATAATAGTCTAAATGTCTCCCACCACCCCTCCCAAGCAATCGGAGCCGGTTCTTACACGATACCGAGCATTCTACAATACAGCGGATATACGCAGCGTATCCGTTCGCTCGGCCGAGTAATTGGATATAATAATAATATAATACATACAATAAATTGCTATATTATGAGCAAACAAATGAAGCGGGTTCTACGTAGTGTCAGTCCCCTCCAACGTGTCCGTCGTTCTCGTCTTGGCCGAGGTGGTGAGCGGTGAAGGACGAACTCTGCCCCGGCTGCTTTCGTATCCGGTCAAATAATTTTTTTTTTTTATTCACAGTTCACTACACAACACGACTGCTGCATTATTGGCCCACTCGATAACGTCGAAACACGCTCGTTCGTTCAATAAACGCGTAATGGATTTGTATGTTATTATTATTATTATTATTATTATTATAATATTATTATGTTTGATCCACGCTCACCGTATTCTCGACGACCGCGGGGCCACGGCAGGCACGTGTGGTGGTATTAAGTGGATTCGAATTATTATTATTATTCAAACGAACCGGTCGCCGTGAAATGCGTTCTAAACGCAACGAGATTTACAACATGAAATATGTGACAACTGCTGCGCACACGTGAGGTGGGAAACCGGTCGAAACGACCCGGGGGGTCACGCGAGGCGTTCCGACACGATGACCACCACGGCGAACGGTGCATTTCGTTTAAAAAAAAACACGAATCCCGTTTAGTCCGTACATCGCAGCAGGCCTCATAATAACTGCGTGATTTATAATAATATTATTCATGACGCTTTTTTTTTTTTTTTTTTTGATTTCCAGTGTTGTAAAAACACATTTAGAAATTGTTTAGAATACTATTGAAACACAAAAGTTTTTGCATATGATTCCTTTGTTTATACAGTCTGTAAAACTCCGTTTGAGGTGTTTTCGACAATTATTCAGTTTGAATTATTTAACTAAATACGTGAGATTTTACTGTACATATAAATAATAGAAAAAAAAAAAAAAAAATTGGCGATATGGAACGATGTAAAAAAAATCAAAAACAAAATACAATGTCGGTAACGTTGCAACGGACCCAACTGACGAACGTTTCTAGTTTACTATTTTAATGATTATTTCTTCTAACCGACGTATCTATATATTTTTGTATTTAAATGATAATGTATTTATTGTTAGATACACTATGTTCTATAACAATCATAGGGCTGCCCGTAAATCCTATTTAAATGAAATAAAAATAACTTCACTAGACCGACACGTTTATATTGTTCGTCATAAAAAAAAAAAAAAAAAAAAATGGAAATAATTATTTGAAATCCGGGTTCTGTATACTTGGATTGCACAAATTCAGGAATGTAACCAGGCTTACATAACTGGACTGGCCATATTTTGGCCAAAACCAATCTAGGGTGACCAATGTTAATTTTTCTAATTTCCACTCACAATGAAAAAAAAATCGCATTATGTAGGACAAAACATAGTTACATATTTCAAATTCGAAAAAATAAGTGTATCTTATATTGAATATATTACGTTCATAACAATAATTTATACCTAATCCCCGATTCACCCTATGGCGTATAATCTGTATTGCATTTTTTATAGGATACACCAGTGGTTCTCAACCTTTTTTCGTTCACGGCACTATTATAAGCTACAAATTTTCGCGGCGCACTCACGCACTTCACTACAACTACTTTGGTAACCATAAGAAAGCATTAGTCATCGCTAAAGACGTAGAGTTTGCCTACACATAATATATTGTCTAATCTGCACATTTAATAGTCACAATTTTATCAATTGGTGTTATAATTTGAATAATTAATAGTCTACTAGGACGATGGTATAAGAAAAGAGAAGAGAATTCAATTGTGTAAATTTTACTTTAACTATGTTAAATGAACTAAAAACACAAGTATAGTTATTACAACAAATATTATTAATCGAATAAACGTTAAACTCGCCAACATGCGCACACACATTTGACAAAAATATAATAATTATAATAATATAATGACAAATATCAGATTTTTCTCGCGGCACACCGGTTGAGAACCACTGGGGTACACTATAAGACTAAAATAGGTATCAAAATATCACTGTTACTAATGATATTCAATAAATAATTGTTATGTGTTTAATGAAAAACATAATATTTAATTAGATTATTTTGATTAAACATTATTTCTTACAATACAAAAAAAAAAAAAATATTTTTTTTCAACCCAACATTTAACGAATGTTTAACTCTTTAGTTTTAGTTTGTGAACAAATTACACAGTTGCAATGGCTTGTGGGGTGGCCAATAAAATGTTTAGGGTTGCATGTGTACAATTAAAAGGCAATAAAACGTAATTATTACGACGAGCCAACTTCTCGATCAAATTATCGTACCGCTATTGACAAGGTGGTTTACCTGACCCAATATCCGCTCGGGTAGTAGTAATGACATTATAATTATTATTTATAAGGTATTTGCACGGAAATCCAATTTTCTTGCTATTCCCCGTACACACGATAGTTTCAACCGCTGGCGGTACAATTCGATGTTATTAATCAATAATTACTTGCCTGAGAAACGGAGCGTCTGGAAACCACTTACTTCCTTACCCAATACCTAATATAAGGCTAACGTAGAGTGGCTAGATATAATTTTTAGAAATCCGGGACAACGAATTTAAATTACTTACAACTTTAATTAACCTACAAAACTGTACCATTTTTAGCAAATTAATATCATCAATTAATATAAAAATATAAAACATTTAAATAATGAAATTAGAAAATATACTTTATTTTCAAAAATAATTAGTTTAAAGTACAAAATAGTCAATTATTTCGTATGAACACGTTTATTATTTTTAACATTTTCCTTATACTTACACTGCAAGGTGATTTTTTTAAGCGTGATTACCTCATTTTTTGGCCGTAAAAATGCAAAAATTTTTGACTTTTTTTCGAAATGTTCCAGTTACGATAAACACTAAGTTTTCCATAGCTAAATGTTTTTCATGTCACCTAAAGGATGTCCTATGATGATACATACTTTTTTTTTTCAAACGACAACCCCCTGTTTTAACTGCGGAATTTTATTTGGGTCATTTATTATTTTTTTTTTTTTTAATTTAAATGTATTTTAATTTTTTTAAATTTTAAATTTTTGAATTATTCAAATTTAAGTGTTTAGGATATAGTATTTTGACTTTTGAGCATATATTATGAATTACGTAGATAATTAAATATGCACAAGAGACAATTTTTTCTCAATACTCACATTTGGATAATTCAAAACAACTTGCACAGATTTTGATTTAAATACATTAAAATTCACAAAATAATAATCTAAGTAAAATTCCACAGTTAAAATAGTTTAAAAAAAAGTTTATATCACCATAGGACACCCTTAAGGTGATAGACATGAAAAAAATGAGTTATAAAAAATATAGATTTTATAGTAACTCGAACACTCTGAAAATAAAAATTACGACCAAAAATGGTCGTAATTTTTTTTAAAAAAATGGTGTTGAACATGCTCAAAAGTTACCTTATATACATTTGTGTGCTATAGATTTTCTTCAAGAACGAATGGATTTATATATCATAAACATTTAAAGTTATATTCGAGGACATTATTATGTATAAATTCAAAACTAGTACAAAATGATGTCCCAAAGAACTTAATTCTTTGGGACACCGGGACACGAGTTCCAAAATCGATAACGCCCCAAAAAATCCGGGACGAATGGCCACCCTTGGCTAATACAAATAATGAATATTAACGCGTAATCAAAATATTTAGTAATTCAGTATATTATAATAATCGAATAGTAAAAAAATATTGAAATTTAAAAACTGATTGTAACACACAGTGATTTAATAAGGGGAGGAGGAGGAGGGGCGAAATAATTTAAAAATCAATAAGTACAGTTTATCAAATATACGTCATAATTGTATGTTATTTATCACTAAAGCTGTGCATTTATAGGAAATTGCATTTTAAGTGATTATATAACACGTAGATCTCCAAACATTTATTTCGGATTATTTAATGATTTCACGTAATTATTTTGAACATTTATTTATTTATCAAATTTTCTCAACACACATATTATTTTGTATACACACGTCACATTTATATTTCATAAATAATACCATAGGTTTAAATGTCTTCAAGGTTCTTTACTGTATTAAATTGTCTTATATATTATATTTAATGGGAAAATACTTAAAATAATATGAACCTTTAGGGACTTACTCGGTGTCGGATTACGAAATCGCGTGGCCTAGATAATTACTATTGCAGAAAATACTATAATGCTAATATTCACTAGTGATCTCATACTAATCAATCGATTTTTTACTGTTTTTATGCGGTTGAAAGTTGGTGAATTGGGAATTTTATTTTCATTTTATTAATATTATTTTTATTCTTACTTTTTTTTTTTTGTCGACGAATTATTGTCGAAATAAACGGCGTATCCCCATTGGCTTCCGTTTATCAATTTCGGCTCCTTCCTTTAACTTGAAACGGACTTATTGGCTCCCACCTAATGTTAGGAGTATGGAAGTATCGGATTTCAGTAGATAACATTTTTCTTCTCATTTACAAGCTACAAACGACTCTGGCTACAGGTAATTTTTGTTGCTAATGACCAGGGCTCGGGACTTATAGCGCTTAAAATCATTCAAATAAGCGCTCAAATAAGCATTTAAAAAACTTAAATTTAAGCAAAAATATTTATTAAAAAAAACAATAAAATAAAATAAATAATAAATCTTTATCTTTATATTATAAAAAAAATTAAACTTTATTTTCGAGACTGAGGATTTTATGGATTTTTTGAAAAATAAAATGTAGACGATATTCACAAATAATTGATTAAAAAAAATTAATTAAATCTTACCGTCATTATGCAATATTGTGAATATTTTTGTTAACCCTGCAACAATGCCGCGGACGGCGACGGACTACGTGACAACGTAGATAAGTTAAGAATTATTTTTAATTTTAATTCTATCAAAAACAACTTTGCAGGAGGAAATCATAAAAAAGTATAAAAACTGGTCAAAAAAGCAATAATTATCAAAAAAACTTGAAATAAGCATTTTTTTTAAAAATCACAGAAAAGAGCAAAAAAAAGCACTCTCAAATTTCATAATAGAACGTGTTGTAACATGACATACCCTTCTATAGCACTTTGCTACATTTTAAGTCAATCCATAAAAATAAGCAAATGCTTTAAGTCCCGAGCCCTGCTAAATGACTAATGAGTAGAGAAACTTTAGAGAAACTTCTCTGTAGACATGGTTGAAATTGTTGTTAACACCTCGTCGGAAAAAACTAAAACTTATAAAATAGGACGTACTTCGCATAATGGATATATTCTTCGCACATCGGGTAGGATACTCTTGGCGGGTGTGATGAATTTTAAAAAACGATAAAACATTTCTCAATAAAACGAATAACTACAATACGAATAATTTCGACCAGAATAACAAAATCAATTTATTTTTGAGTGATTGTTCACTGTTCTTACATTTTATACTGATATACACGCATTGAACTTAAATGTTGAGCTAAAAACTATTATATTATATACTACATTTACGAAAAACGAAAATTGATTTTTCATATATTCCCTTAAACTTCATATACACTCATATACTCAAATACCATAATATTTGTCTGAACTTTTTCCGATTTTTTTTTAATCTAACCCTTGTATAATGTTTAATGTACTTCCATCAAAAATTTCATTGCACCAAAATATTTGCAATGAAATTCTCTGCTTAAATTTCAAGTTTCATAAAGATCGTTTGAACTAATTTTATTTTATGTATATTATTGCTTGTATTTGAAGTAAGTTAAAGTGGAAATACTTAACCTAACCTAACAAATATTTTTATGATGTGTTCAAGTGACTATTTTCAGTAGTTGGATAAAGTTTTGAGTTTCTAGCTGTATTATTTTTGAAGTTATGTTAAAATCATATTTCAATTTTATGAAAATTCTGATAATACAATCTTTTTTATTAGTTTTTTGACAAATTTTCTTCGATTTTGGAACTGCAAAATCATAAGCACTAGTAAGTCTAATGAAATAAAAAGTCTATGAATATATAAGTAATGAAAATGAAAGAATAAGGACACAAATATTCATAAAAACAACAAGCCAACGAATATTTTTAATTATTTTATTTGTACCTACTACTTTAGAATAAATACAATGCATTTTTCAAATAATTTACAATATTAATATATATTGTAAGTATGTAAGTTTATGTATGACATTTATTAGTATTAGCAAACTTTTAATTATCACACAAATAAACAACTTGTCTTATAACTTCAGTTTTAAAAATATTTTTATCTTTTTAGATAATATAACTGTCGAAAAAAAAATATTTAGAGAAAAATAAACAGTGGAAGTGATTGAAATATTTTTTTAGGAGGAAAATGTTCACTATTCGAAATTTAATTACATACGTATTATTTACATATTATTTACCTTTTTAGCACATATTTAGCTATTTAGCATGTACATAGATATTAACGTAAAATGTTCACTTTAATTTAAAAATCATAAAAATACGCTACTATAAATTCCATATCTTAACTCATATGTGCATGAAATGAATTTATAGCTTAGTCTGCCGAGTCCTAGTTATATGGCGTATGAAGATTTGTTTTGATCATTTTATTTTAATTCATTTTTAATTAAATTATGGTTTCCTCGGAGTGAGTGAAAAATTAATTTGTTATATATTTAAATTAAATTTTATGGTAAATTAAAGAACAATACCTAACAGTTTTAAATGAACAAATTTGAAGTTTTTAATCTAATTAACACTTTATATGTAGGCCTCAAATGTCAACAATCGTGTTAAGAAAAAGGTAAATCGTCCGAAATCATTTTCTACCCTAAAATAATGAAATATTTGCGTACCTCGACCAATGTGTTAATGACGAGTTATTTTTTTTGCGTTTTTTAATCACTGGCACACACCACAGAAGGGAAGTTTTGGGTCACACCCTCTTAAAATTATACAGATGAGAATAATTTATTTTAAACGGTGCAAAATTAAAAAAAATTAAAATTTGAATAATTCATGAGAACATTTTTTTATCACAAAACAGACCAAACAATTTCTTTGCTCCCTTGTGAAAAGTATCTCGCGTAGGGACAATAAAACTGATGTCTGTGCATAAATGACAATTATACAAAGTGTTTATGCCTAACACTTTTTTCCAAAATGACGACACTATGAAGATAATAATTATAAGATTGCGATATTCTATAATTTTTTGTATAACGTTTTAATTGTTTCTATAATAATTCCTTTTCATCCATCCAGGCTCTCTATTCCTGGTGGCACAGAGAAATATTTTTATTTTTTTAAACCAACGTCCAAGACTCCAACTCCCTTTGTGTAATCCCTACCTAGCAAACAATTTATTTTCTCCTACCAATCCTTTTTTTCTTTCTAAATATCATAAATAGGTATTGAATTATTTTAATATTAAAAACATCTTTATAGTAACATTAAAAAAAGACCATTAATAATTTTTAATTTAAAATTTTTACAATATTAATACCTTCTATGCATTTGAATTTTTTCAAATCGATTTTAAATTTTTTTTATTATGGCATCTAAACCTCTGGAGAAAATTTTAATACGGTAGTTTGTCCTTAATTCGTATATTATTTGGATGTGTTTCACCCAACATCAACTTTTGGAAGAGCATTTAATTTTATGGCTTTATCCATTTTAATTTTAGTTTTTTATTGTTAAATTAGGGTCAAAAAATTACAATGCTACGGTTTCAGGTTCAAGTACTATAAATGATCACATAGTTTTTACATAATATATTTTATTAGTTAATTTGGAAATAAATATTGTTTTAATGAATTCACAATCTTCTTAATAAAATATTATGTAAATAAAAATAAATTATAGAAGAACGATGGGTTATACTTATAGTAAATTATAATATTTATCAATATTGTTTTGTACATATTTTTATTTCCAAAAATTACATCGAGATATTAAATAAAAACTAAAATATTGTATACATCACACCTCGGATGGGATACTCTTTATGGATGTGTTGATTTTTGAAGAAACGATAAATCATTTCTTCAATAAACTGATTCTGAGTGGAACTTCAACTAATACACAATAATAATTATCAGTTTTGAAGCATTATTTTACATACAACATTTACGAAAAACAAAAATTGAATATTCCATAATGAATATTCCATAAATAATTTCAAATTACAATAAAATATAAGCATCAGAATAAAATAATAAAGTGGTTCTAATTATAGTAAATCAACATTAATTTGCTATACCATCAGATAGACAACAATAATATGGAAAGTATTTTGGTGGAAGAATATAATGAAAAAGAGAAAAACAATTTTTGAAATGTTTTTTCTAACACTTTTTCCTCATTATTTTTTTTTCTGCTCTCAGTTAATAGTGGCGTATAAAATTGACTCATTTACTCATAATTTTTTTTCTCAATGATAATAAATATTACAATTTTGAAATAAAATTATCTTTTATAAACTAAAGCTTCACTATGTTTTATTAAGAATTTTTTTTTCATTTCTTTAAAATTTAACCACCCACCAAGTCCAAGGATCGAAAAATACCCATGATGTGAAATATGTCCAAATTTATAATTTTCAAAATCTTGGCGAAAAATTTAAGTGTGCATTGGAGATTTAATTTATTATTATTTTTAAAGCTAAATACATCAGCATTAAAATATGTTATTAATAACAATTCATCCCAATTCGAAATATCATTTTTAATTTAATTACAATAGAAGTGATCGCGATGTACGCTGATTTTTAGAAATTCACACAAATGGAGGAATCGTGTTATATATATATATATATATATAAATTATATTCTACTGTTAAAAACAGTAACCATAAACAATATCAAAACGAAGTGTTGACGTTATATTATTGTCATTATTATTATTGTTTATAAGATAATTGTGAGTTAAATTTAACAAAGGTTTTACTGAAAAAACGACATCAAACGACTTAAAATTCTATTTGAAAATGTAAGTATAGAACATAATATTATGTTTTACTTTACGAGTGTAATATAACATTATAAGTCATGATATATAAGTTCCATAAAATGTTTTATATTTTATCTGAACAAATTTTGATAACCTTTGGTTTAACGTCTTATATAAGGTTAAAGAAATTGCGTATTGGTCGGGCGAAAGGTAATGCTCTTCTCGAAATTAGAGAGTGCTGTATTAGGGTCCTATGCAACCCTCGTTTGTTTGCATTACTAGAGGCGCGAGTACGAAAATCTATCGAAACGGCGGCGGCTGAATCGGCGGCGGTGGCTGTGATGTAACTGGTGCACACCTACCGCATTCGTCCCTGGTACGAATTTACCTGAATATCGCGTTTACACCTGATTTTATGACCGTTTTAATTAATTCAAGAAACTATAACTTCCTGTAAATTGTAGGAAAAAACTCGGTTTTCCAGTTTGTCAGTGTAAAACGTCCCAAAATTAAAATAATATTATTTAGTAGATACTGATGCGGTATTTATAATAGCAGAGTGTCGAGTAACTGCGATTTTTCGAGAGATTCAAAACATATTGCGCGTGCAGGTAATTCTTTGTATCAGAGAGGACAATCACGTGTTAGTTGTCGTTTATTATTTTTTAATAACCATATTTATCTCGAATGTCATCCATGATAAATATACTTTAATATACGGTTATAATATTGAAATTATTCTGAGGAGGTCCTAAACAAATATATTATGGTTTAAGGTGAAAATATTTGTAGAATAACCTCATTTAATGTTATAATAATATCGTTGAGGGTACTTGTTATTCGCATAATATTGCATTAATTATCGTGCCGCTGGAACGACGTTGATTAAGCATATTACCGCCTCGTTTGTGTTTCCGTCTTTCGCCATCAACACTATATTACGTAACCGACGTTCCATATTGTTAATTATTTAAATATTTAATATTATAATTAATTGCCGGCCAAACTCCGTCCACCCCTCGTGCCTACTCAATTTTCCCTTTCCGGTGACGACAATGATAATCCTCGTCGTCGAGTCTCTTTGTCTCTGATAGCTCGTGTGACATGCAAATAGATGCCGTCAACGAGTCTGTAATTTTTTTGTGCTGTCTGCGTCCGTCCACGATTGTGGAATAGGACACCATAATTTCTTCCTGCCGATGCTCAGCATCCACGGAGTCAGACAAAGCGTCTGTTACAGGTAATATACACAGAAATAATATGTGTAATATTATACGCATGGGCGTCCATCATTCGAAATCCGGGGGGGGGGACAATTTTTTTTTTAATTACACAATCTAATCTAAATAAAGCAAACTTATTGTACATATAAGTATATTTTTCTAAATGTTTAAACATAAATTCTACATTTATCTTATCTTTAGAAATGTTTTCGATAATACTATTTGTAATTTAGTTATGACGACTAAAAAATATGATTTAAAACTATTAAAGTGAAGTTTAGTTATGACTAATAAGTAAAAAATTATTTATCACAATTGTCATCACATACACAGCTGTTATTTTTTTAATTTTTGTTTACAATATTCATTACTCAATAATTTTTAAAAAGTTTAGAAAAGCCAGGGAAGGAACATGTCCCTCCCCTGCCCCCCCATGGACGCCTATGTATATATATATGATGTACTCTGGCCGGCACAAATTATAATAAATCATACTAGTTTTTTAAGTAGTTGTCCCGGTGGCGTGCTCGAGCGACCACTGAGGCCCATCTTGAGGTTAATTTATTATAAAAATATATTAATTAATTATTATTAGTCATAATTTATATCAATATCATGTTGTTGTTAATCCGTCTTTTTTTTCTCTCTGTCGAAGTTTTACACCCGTCCGAGCTTTCTTCTTCATTCCATCATCACAATCTATATTAATAATAATAATAATAATAATAAGTCCACACGTCTATATTAAATTGTTGAGGTATGGCTGGCGACCTTTGTTATCCGAAAGAGTCAGCTATTTGTGTGTCCACGTTGGGAACGGACGTTACATTATTCTTAAGTTTGAACAATAAATGTACTGGTATTGTTTATTAATTAGGTGTATCCGTGCTAATTAATTTTACTTACAAAATTTAAATTTATAATAACGATTAACTTTAATAATTTTATGGACGAATTTATGCATTGGATGATTATTAAATTTATTCAAAGCAGTTTTTATAGGTGTTGAGGACATTTTTGGTGATTTTTAATTAGACCACATTTGATTTTTCGAGGCATTTTTATAGTTTTATAGGAACACAAACTTATTATTTATGACCGTCAAACGTATAAATATATATATATATATGTTTAATCACACCTTCCAAAATAAATACAAACAACATATTTTTAAAAACTGTTTTCTTTAGTTTTTCTTTATTAAAATTATTTGTCAAAATACATATGCGGATAATATGTATTCTTTTTTTTACGTCTCCATATTTATCACCGATTCATCAGATATAAAAACGATATTAATAATATTATTATAAAATTTCTGCGAGAATAGAAAAAAATTTCAACGTGAACCAAGGAGTTGTTAAAGCACCCTAATTTAACACCTCATTTAATATTCACCCCTGATGATAATTTAGTTATGTGAACTCTGTACAAGGGGAAAATTTCGAAGTGTTGTCCAGAGGGTAGAAGTGTTTTTACCGGAATACGTCATCCACTTATTCCCGAACACATGTGATATTTTGATGACAGTGTGTTTACATTTAATTTTACCCTCGCAAGGAGACCGCATAACCGACACTTCAGTGTGTACTCGTCAACATGGATGCTCGGGTGAAGTTTATTTTGAATATACACAGTAATAGAATAATAAAACCGAGCGCCTAAATATGAAATAAAAATTAGATTTTTGTATGGCACTTTATGTCGTCCAGGGCAGGTCAAACTCATCAATCTTTCATATCTTCTAGGCGAGCATACTCGTGCACATAACTATCATATATTATATATAATATAATAATAATAATAATACGGTGTGTAAAGCTTTTTTTTTTTCACTTTATGTAGTCATTGCTGAACGAGCAACGCGATTGGCGAAACGTGTTGTTATTTTTGCATATTATGCAAATCACACATTTACGCCGTGCCTTCGCCGCAATTATTGCACTCTACTCTGATAAATTATCGTAGCTGGTAAAATATAGTAGTAATCAAAGACGAAATTAGGCAATTTTATTGGGACAGGCTAAATAAATAAATATGAAAATTTTTTTTAATAATTGCAAATTTATACAGTAATTTACTTTTTTTTAATGTGATGCATTTTTTTTTACAAATTAACGTTCATTGTTTAATATTAGATAAAAAATTATATTATATTTTACAATTAAATGACAATAAGGAAGTTAATAATTAGGGGTGGATAGGCCCTCCAGGATACTGGTCACTCCCGGGAGGCCCTCCTCTCTGTGGGCCTTTTTCTTTTTAATATTATTATTTTTGCACTATTCACAGTTGGCTAATTAAAACATATAAATATACACTGGGCCAAAGGCCTAAATTAATATGTAATACCATCAAATAAAAATAATTTATAAGATAAAGAAAAATTAGATAATACTAAAAATAGCAATAAGTATTAATAAATTGGTTTACTCGAATTATCAAAAATTTTGAAGAATTTTTTCGATTCATCAACTATCCTTTATACCTAATAAGGGTGTCAACTTTATTTTTTTAAATGACAACATATGTATTTAACTAGCTTATAAAATAGAAAATGATCCAATTAAAAAAAAATGTCTATGTCAATAACAAACTTTTGGACCAGTACAATGGAGGTTGTTGAAGTTTTTTACTTAGACTGTAAGTGAAGCGTGGATATAAAATTTTCTTCTTCGTAATTGCGTAGTCTATAATAGCAAAATTACACTGTACAGTATCAAAAAGCCGGACATACTTCGCACGACGGGTGGTATTCTCTTAACGGGCGTATTAAATTTAAAAAAAACGATAAATCATTTCTTCAGTAAAACGATTCTGAACGAAGGAAGTTAATAATATATGAAAAAAAATGTCCACAATTTTTTTTCACATTTTCAAAATTTTCTTGCGCCAAAATCTTTTTTATAGGA
>JAIPRM010008444.1:0-15891 GCA_025469315.1 Stegophylla sp. TES_Ste_2020
TTCAATCAATAACTTTTTGAAACCGGATTTGCCTCTAGATTGTACTTTAAAGAGGTCATTTTTTGAATTTCTCAACTCTTCAATTTTTTTTGGGAAAAAACTACCCAAAATTTGACAAAAACGACTCGGAAACCATCATTTTTTGATCCGAATTTTATAAAAATTTAAACAAAGATAGAAAATCCTATAAAAAAGATTTTGGCGCAAGAAAATTTTGAAAACGTGAAAAAAAAATTTTGGACATTTTTTGAAAATTTTTTTTTTTTATTATTAACTTCCTTCGTTCAGAATCGTTTTACTGAAAAAATGATTTATCGTTTCTTTAAAATTAAATACGCCTGTCAAGAGAATACCACCCGTCGTGCGAAGTACACCCATCGTGCGAAGTAACGTATGTCTGGCTTTTTCATTACATACCTGATACTTCAGACAGTTTATTCTTCAAAATTGTTACTATTTTACCTTCCCCCCCCCCTTACAAAAAGAAAAAAAATAATAATAAATAAATAATTAAAAAAGCCGGACATTTTTCACTCGTCGGGGTGTTCTTCGCACGTCGTGGGATACTTTTGACAGGTGTATTGAATTTTAAAAAAAACGATAAATTGTTTTTTCAATAAAACGATTCTGAACGAGGCTTCAACTAGTACATAATAATAAGTCTTGAAGAATGAATTTAATTTATATTTTGAACTATAAATTATTTTGTTACATACAACATTTACGAAAAACGAAAATTGATTTTCATATATTCACATACATATATACACCTAATGAATGTTCCGTAAATAATTTCAATTCAGAATAAAATAAAATAAAGCGGCTCTAATTAGTAAATCAACATTTATCTTCGCTCCATTCGGAATCCAAAAGCGCCGCGCATATTTTTACCGAGTGTATTCTTCGTTCCTCGGGTGCTGGCGTGGTGGGTGTATTTTATTCCAAAAACTTGCTTTTTACATGTATTTTTGTAGTCAAACGTTTTATCAAAATATGGTCTTTTATTAATTATTATGATTTTTAACAAAATTTGTCAAACAGACCTGTTATGTATTTTATGTAGATTTTTATTTTTATAAATTTGATTTACTTTCGATTTACTCAAAGTAGTATCAAGAGAAATATTAATGTTTTCGTGCCTAATTTACGTTCAATGTAATGATAAAACGTCGAATGTATTATTATTTCATATTATTGTAAAACGCGCACCGGTATGCACGGCGACGCGCTGGGCGTTCTGTCTGCGGCCGCAGAGTGGCCACTGTACAACGCGATCCGGCGGGCCGGTGTGGACGCGACGCCCGAACACCATTTGGCCGTCGTCTGGCGTCTGTGGCCGACCGGCGCCGTTCGCAGACGAGCTGCCCGTCGGCACCCCCATCGCGCGTTACTGGCCCGCCCGGAATGAGTGTCTTGATGATCTACGCCAGGCGTGCCCAACCTTTTCCAAGTTGCGGGCCACATTGGAAATTTATGTTTATATCGCGGGCCATATATACTACACGGTCTTTTTTCACTTTGATGAAATGTACAATAAATATACAACAATCTTTGTTCACTTAGCGAAATTGATTAACTGTTGTGTTTGAAGAACTGAATATTTGCATGCTAGTCGCTAGTTTGCTTTTGTCATTAGAAACTACGCGTTTAACTACTCATTTGAGAAAAAAATAAGAAAATGTATTTTTATTTAATATTCTAAAATCCAATGAATTTTTAGATTCTGAACGAAGTCAAAAAGCTAGTGTTTCTATAATGATGTTTTTTATTTATTTTATTATTATTATTATTATTATTTGTGAACACTTTTTCGTATGGATCTACTTGTCCAAAAGTCTCGATCAGCAACTTTTTGAAACTGAATTTGTCTCTAGTTGGTACTCCACAGACGTTATTTTTTTAATTTCCCAATTCTTCATTTTTTTTTTTTTTTTTATTATAATTATTTTTTTTTCGTAAAGAACTACCCAATATTTGACAAAAAAGATTCGGAAACCATACCATTTTTTGATCAAAACTTTATAAAAATTAAAAAATAAATAAACAATATATGAGAAACATTTTTTATTAAAATTAAAAATTGTAAAATATTTTATATTTTTTAAAAGTTTATTAGAAAAACATTTTTTTTTTTATTTAAAATTTTTATTTTTATTTATAGACCGTTACAAATTTTTTATTTTTATTAAAAGTTCACGGGCCGGTTGGAATACTTCCACGGGCCGAATCCGGACTGCGGGCCGCGGGTTGGGCACACCTGATCTACGCTATACCGAGCACAAGCCATTTATTTACCCACAGCGGGTGATACTTCTGATTCGCCGGTTAGATAGTTGCAGGTGTCACGGCGGCGATGGCGGCATTCTGCGGAACGGTTTGGTCTTTGTCATTGTACCGCACGTGCGGATTTTCTGGCAACTCGCATGCACTGCACGGCGTGCGAAAAAAAACCGAGGAAAAAAAGAACATGAAACAAAAAACTAAAACATAAAAAACCAAAAGAAAAAAAAAAACAAATGAAAATAAAAACCAAATTTTATATTTTGCTATAGGTATTCCACCTGTTGTATAATAAAGAATAAAAAGTAAAGTAATGTAAGGCAAAGTAAAGAAAAGTAAAGTATAGACAAGAAAGTCGGACATAATTCGTACCACGGATATTCTACGCTTTTTGTGCCAGATACCTTTAAAGGCTGTGTATAATTTAAAAAAAAAACGATAAATCATTTCTTCAATAAGACAATTCTAAACGAAAGGAGTTAATAATATAAAGATCAATAATGTTCGTCATTTTCAACACACCAAGAGTATCTGACTCGAAGAGCGAAGAATATCCGTGGTGCGAAGTTTGTCCGGCTTTCTTGCCTTTACTTTACTTTACTTCGCTTTACTTTACTATATATTTCCGTGTATGGAAAATTTAGTTTCTGTTTTATTGGAGTGTGTATGAGTATAAAATGTACAAGTATTTATCTATTAAATTTATAAATTATAACTTATTAATTTTTGTTCCCTATCATACAATAAAGTATCAATAACTTTTTATTTTATTTTAGTTTTAGTCCATTTTATTGAAAAAATATTTTTTTGTATATATTATTAAATAATACCCAAAATATGACAGTAAAAATTGATAGCAAAATATAAACATTTGGTTTTTATTTTCATGGTTTTTTTTTTCATAGTCTTTTTTCCTTTGATTTTTTTTTTCGTGTTTTTTTTTCCTTGATATTATTTTCCTACAACCCACTGCACAGGTACAGAGGTCCTAGGACGGAAAAACGCGCGCCACCACTTACCTTCTCGGTCACAGCGAGCCGTCAACGGCGGCCTTCAACTCAAAAGGCGATCTTATCCGCCTTTATCGATTCCGCCGGTGGCAATTTATATTAAAAGACCTATTGATTTTCTCTCATTATTTTTTTTTTTTTTAATCCTCTTTTTATATTGGGATATAAAATTGACCGAGAAAAAAAGTGGTTTTTAGCAATAGTAATAAATTTTATAATTTTTAAGAAAAATTGTTTTATATATACTGAAGATCTGTTTATAAAGAACCTTAGGTCTTGAATCGTTTTATTTAATAAGCGATTTATTGTTTCTTTGAAATTTAACACACACATTCAATAAACGAAGAATACACATGATGTAAACTTTTTAACATTAAAAACTTGTCATATACTCAAGTATTTTCATAACTCTATATACATCCCAAATGCGTTCAAATTGTTTCTCGTCTGTACTATACAGTTGCAGGTAATTAGGGAAAGTTTTAAGTTTCTATTCCAATTAGTTTTGAAGGTTTAACTAAACAACTAAAATCGATATCATGAAAATATCGTACACCGAATATTTTGACGTTTTTACTTAATTCGATAGTTTCATTTCTTTTTCGGAAAAAGTATCGAAAATTTAAAAAAATATCATCTAGGGTAGGTTATTACCACTACTAAGTGATAAGTACATCTTGATGTAATTCGGAATCAATAGTGATACTGATCGAAAATTTTGAACAAGTATTTTTTACGAAAAATTATTTAGAGAAAGAGAAAAAACTAAGCATCACTGCAAAGTCATAAGCTTCTTAACTCTGTTCAGAAACTAAAAAGAATTGGAAAAAAAAGCAATCAGAAAAAAACCAACATTTTTATTTTATTCCCACACACGCACGTACAAAAATATCAAATACCCAACATTATTAAATAACATTTTGTGAAATTTATCTATATCGCCAATTATTATTATTATATAGCATTTGAAGTTTTCACTTAGAATCGTTTTATTGTAGAAATGATTTATCATTTCCTTAAAATTTAATACACCCACCAAGAGCTTCACACTCAAGATGCGAAGAATACTCGTCGTGCGAAGAACACCCATCGTGCGAAGTATGTCCGGTTTTTTTTCACCAACGCTTCTTTTTTCCTACTGCTTTTTTTCCTTAAGGCCTAAGGCCTTAGATTCGTATGCTTCTTACCGGTCAATTTTTACCTCGCCACCTCATTCAAAAATAATATTGAAATATATTATTATTACTACTTATTTTAAATAATTATGATGTTCTTACATATTTATTTAATACATTTTTGTCATGATAATAATATAACTATGAAAAATATCATATATATATTTAATTTTATTAGTGGATAGTATCTGTGATCACGAAAAAAAGAAGAATTTTGTAGGTATACTATTATACGTTATTCAAGATTTATTTTAAAATATGTAGGTGCCATTGACAATGATGATCATAATACGTTCATTTTATATGGAATTTTACAGCTGGTACAATCCTATATGACATTGCCACACGCGTAGTTTTTTTTGTATATATATAGCATACTGCACGTGTACCGTTATTTTTGTTCCATCATAAAAGGCACCCGATAATACAAAATATATAAACACATATATTTAACAATGGGAATGTAGGTATAGAGTGACCGCAAGGGGCTCCACTCGGACGACGGACATTTCCATGCTGGGTCTTTTGGTCGAACTAATTGTTCTCATCGAAGTAATAGATCTCTATTCCGCTCTTGGAGCTCAATTCCTGAACAGTCCTAATTTAATTTAAAATTCTGAGTGGAGTGAAGAAACTAGTGTTTTTACAATAAAGTTTTTTTTTTTTTTCTGTAAACACGTTTTCGAATCGAAATACTTGTCCAAAAGTTTCGACCAGAAATTTTTCGAATCACATTCACTTCAAGATGGTACTTTTGAGAAGTCATTTTTCGAAATTCTCAATAGTTTTCTCAAAATTTGGGAAAAAGCTACTAAAAATTCGACTGAAACGCCTTGAAAAACAATCTATTAATATTAGAAATTTTTTAATAACACTTTTTTTCATAACATTTTTTTTCTGATCTCAGTTTATAGTGGAATAAAAAACTGGTTGGGTAAAATATATTTATTTTTTTTTTGTTATAAAAATGAACTTTATAATTTTTATATAAAATTGTCTTGAATGAAATGAAGCTCCACTCAGAATTATCTTATTGAAGAAATAATTTATCGTTTCTTTAAAATTCAATATACCCATCAAAAGAGTTAGGTTTTGATGGGGGCAAAGAATACCTATGGTGTGGAGTATATCCGTTTTTATATTTATTTAGTCTTTTTTATTGGTCAGGAGTATTATATTTTGGGCGAGACACTTTTCGACCAAAAACGTACCCTTCCCTTTTTGGCCGATTCACTTTTCGACCAAATTTTTAAAAAGGTCGATTCCCTTTTCGACCAAAAACGTACCCTTCCCTTTTCGGCCGATTCACTGTTCGACCAAAAAATTTATTAAATAATAATTATAAGTTTTAAAACAGAAAAAATAATTTTTGTTAATTATTATTAAATATAGTAGTAGGTTACAAATAAATAATGATAATAATTACATATAAGATTTTATGTTATACATATCATAAAAAAATATTAAAAAATATATAAGTCGTATAAAATATATAAATGATTATCTAATAATATTTATAAAAATAATTTTTAATGTCAATAAAATATAGAAAAGTATGATAATAATTACAATTTTATTCCTGTCATAATTCATTTTTTTTTTTTTTTTACTCACTTTTGTTAGCACTGTTTAGGTTAGGTTTCTGGTTCACTATTTTTTAAAGCAATTAATTGAAACAAAATCATACCTAGAAATGTAAAAGTATACAAATATTTACTTTTAGGTAATAATAAAGCATAGCTATATACCTGTTGTACCTGTTGAGTTATTTGTGTATAATATACAATATGCTATATTGTATATTAAACTTCCTTTTTGGTCGAAAAGTGAATCGGCCGAAAAGGAAAGGGTACGTTTTTGGTCGAAAACGGCCATGCCCTATATTTTAAACGAAATGGTTCGAACAAAAGGGGTCTAGGACATCTCGCCGCCATCGACTCGTCGCCGGACACTTCGCCGCCACAATCAGAAAATTTTAATACTTATAAATATAATAACAGTATAAACACGCATTATGTTATACATAATAAACACCTTTTTTTTTTTTTAATTGTAATTCTTATTATTATGAGTTAGATACTCAATTATATAAATTTCTGAAATTTTCAAAATGCTATACTTACCTCAAAATTGTATGTAACGAATTTAAATAAATTAAGATCTATAATTGAGTACCTAACTCATAATAATAAAAATTACAACTAAAAAAAAAAAAAAATGGTGTTTATTATGTATTTTTTTATTATGTATAACATAATGTGTGTTTATACTGTTAAAGTATTAAAATTTTCTGATCGTGGCGACGAAGTGTCCGGCGGCGAGGTGGTGGTGGTGAAACGGTGGTGGTGGTGAAACGGTGGTGGTGAGAAGGTCGATCGCGAGTTGTCCCGCGGCGAGTCGGTGGCGGCGAGGTGGCGGCTGCGAGATGGTGGCGACGAGGTGGCGGCGAGGTGGCGGCGGCGAGATGGCGGCGGCAAGATGTCCGGGTCCGAAACAAAAGCGTATTTATTTGATATGATTATTGTATATTATAGTGTTTAAGAGTGCAATTTAATTGTGATCGTTTTACTTTTTTTGTAATACGATTGTTATCATTTTTCTTTTAGTTTATATCTAGTTTAGTCTAGTTTATATATTGTTTATTTTTCTGTGTATTGAGCCAAGGAAGATTATAATATATTAACATATATTACAACAATTATAATATACATATGTATTATGTCCCATCTGTAAGTAACTATATGTAGAACAGTAGAACTGTTCGATTTTTTATTTTTTTTTTTTTGTAATCAATTATGATCCTATGTACCTACAATAAATAATAATATTAAAAAAAATCGATTTATCGAAAAATAATTAATTACTCGATTAAGCGAAAAATCGATAAGTAGTTAAATGTTTTGATTTATTGATTGATAATACATTTTTTAATAATTTTATAAATTAATGAAATAGTTATTGATTTATTTTTCTGTGGTAATACTAATTATAAATAGGTATGTAATTAGATTACAACTTAACATTTTTTTTCGAAAATTTGAAAATTGATGGTACGATTAATCGATTAAGAGTCAAATGATTAAAATGAAGATTAATACATTTTCTTTTAATTCTAAAAGGAATCGAAATAATTGAATAGTCCTACCTATATGGTTTTAACGTTTATGATAGTATTAATTTGGAAGCGAGATAGTATGGTTATAATATCCGATGATATTATGTAAAAATTAATATTATGTTTTATTTTATTCGGGAAATTATTTTAAAAATAAATATAATAATTATTTTAATTTATTATAATAATTAGATACACTGCATTTTTTGTTCTTATAGACCCATTTAATAAACCCTTCTTTACGTTTTCAAACAAATGAATGTTTAAAATTACTCATCAGAATTAGTTCATCACAATTACCATATCGCCGACTCAATACTTTCTATTTTGAAATTTAATATGATACGAACAGTTTGAAAGGGACACGAATATTATATAGTTTACGGCTATACAAAAATCGAGGTTGTTTTTTTATAAAATTATTATACATGTAAGAAAATATTAAAGATAACCAGATTTTTGAAGGTCCCTTTAGCTATAATTCTACATTGTATCGTATCCAACAATGCATCGAACCAAGAAAGAGAGGCAGGTAAATTGATGGCCAGTCTGTTAATGTGAAAAAGGTACGTTAGCAATTGTGTATCATTGAGTGCTTAACTACCCCCGCTGTGCGATATATCTGGGTGCATATAGGCGGTATTCATTGTGTGTGTATTATGCATTTCTATCCCGACACCACATTCTTCGATGCCAAGGGCGGCATATTATGAGTAGAGGGTGAAACCAGTTTGCTACGTTGCCGCGGCGTTTCTCATGCGTTCTACGTGGATATATCGACTAAATCGTGAGTGTAAGCACCAGAAAAATGTTTTTGCTTTTTGACCCGTGCCGTTGTAAATGCGTGGACTTATTTTTCACGATTATTTGGGATAATAGGCAAGTCGCTTTTTTTTTTTTTTTTTTTTCACGGCTAATGACTGCACACAGGAAACCAGGGTTATCTACGGTTATCGATCGACATACACAATACGCCGAAATATCGAACAACCTAAATGCCATTTGAAAATAATTACATTAAAATATTATTATATTATATACATTTATGGTATTTGGTCAGAACGTGCGATTAGATAATGTGATGTCGGAACGAATTATTACATCTTGAATCGGTGTATATAGCTGTATAAACACCGACCGTTGGTTATTTTAAAAACGTACTGTACTCTTTCATTCTGTAGCAATTGATAATAATTAACGAACATACCTACAATATTTAAATGATATCGAAATCTGACGAAATCCAACATTAATTGTACGTAATACACTCATGTACACAAATATAATATATTGTTTATCAAGGTACATCGGTACTATTACGAGTCCACAGCTAATAATATGTGTACATTTAGTACCCAGAAGAATCGTGACAAAATAATGCTGTTGGTACCTAGTAAACGCTCACTGCTTATTTGGTAAAATTAATTTATTAGACTGCAAGTGTTTTTTAGAACCTCGGGTAAAAATCTATTAGAATTCAAATAAACTATCTACAATATCTTTTTTAAGTACCAAAAATAAATATATATATATATATCAAATAATTATAATTACAAAGCTGTCGTTGTAAGTGATTTTCTTCGCGCGTGAGTGAGTATTGCTGAGAATCCTAAACGTATCCAATAACAAAATTATTAAAACGTCACGTCTACACGTCATTATGTGAAGTTAGCGGAACACCATATAGTGAGGTTAAGCGTAAGTGTACCAGACAAAAAGGTGTTTAAAATTACGGTGAAAAAGAACGTAGCTGGACGTGGTAAATAATCTCGACTTTTCATACGTAACGGTATTGAACTTTATACTCATCGTATTGAACCGATCGGGTGCAATTATAATATTACATTCTGGACCCTGTCAAACCAGGATTAATACATTAAAATATTTATAAATATTATGTAAATTCTGTGGTCGAATTAATTCGGTTCTAATTATGACAAGGAATTTATACATAAAAAAAAAATGTTATAACTATTATTTTATCATAATCATTTATTGTGCAAAATTTAAAAATATATTTTTAAGTAGATAGATATCATGAATAAGCATAATTATTGACAGGGGCGTATTTAGGATTGTTTATCAGGGCTAAAATGAAATCTGTGGGGGGCTAAAACAACTCTTTTGAGGGGCTTAGTTCCCCTAGCCATCTCTTAAATACACCCCTGATTATTGATATTGAATTCTAAAACTTAAATGTTGAATTTACTTATAAAGCAGAATGTAACAGCTAAAAAATGATTCATAATAAAAATACTACATATAATAAACTAAAATACATCTATAATACGATTATTACTATAGATAGGATGTTGATGATCTAAAAAAGTACCGAAAATGACCCCAAAAAAATGCTTTAATGACTTAAAAATTGTAAAAAATGACAATAAAAAATTACTTAAAAAAAAAAAAGAATTGCTTAAAATACAAATTGAAAAATATGTAATTTTAAGTGTCCAAACATATTTAAATTGAGTGAGAAAATTAAAAATTGACGTGAACATCGAACTTAATGTCGTTATATTGACAAAGAGGTTATCGGATTGATTGAATACAATTTATAAATATAATATTCGATAAGCATATAATATATTGGGGTATATTCTATAAAAGCAAATGTTTTATAAGTTGTATAATATAGTGTGAGCACCTAGTATCTACCAATGAATTATATGTAATTGTAATAAAAACTCTTCAATAATTTTGATAAAAATATTCTTAAAAATGTAAAATCGTTCCTGAAAGTCTTATATTTATTAGAAAAATGATCGTTAATTTACAAAAACTACAAAAAGTGACTTGTAAAATGAAATAATGACGTAAAATTTTTAAAAAATGACGTTAAAAAGCAAAAACAATGCATATTTTATATAACCAAAACGTCTAAAAATGCAAAATTAAATTTTCATATTCTAAATCAGGGAGGCATGAAACGAATTTTTAGCTTGGAGACCATTGTATAGGATTAAAGGGAAAAAAAATGCATTTGTCATCAACATCCTATCTCTAATTATTAAAGAACACGCAGCGCAAGTAGTGTAGCCGCTGTGCACAAATTATGTAAGACAGTATTCAGTGTTTTTGACCCCTCATATGTAAGGTACTGTAAGATTTATTTACCCCCCTCTAATCTTAAGTTAAGAAGTTGCACTGTAAAAATAGATTTAAAATATATATTAAAGTTACAAAAAAAATTGTATGACCATTTTTTACCATTCTTATACTTTATTCATAAATTATAAAATAGTTTGCACGCATAAATATACTGTATACTAAATCTTATAAGTCATACTTTAACAACACTCCCCAAAAAAAAAAAAAGAACAGTTAAGATTTTTTTGTACCCTTCCCCCTAAACGTCTTACGTAATTTGTGCATAGCCCCTAACAAAAAGCGGGGAAGTTGACGATGGTGATAATGGTTTTCTCGGTTTACTCTGCGTTCCCCTCACCGAAATAGTCCTTATACCTTTCCATCCAATACAGGATTTTGTGACCTTCCTCGTCGAGGCGGCCGTTGCGCGCGTGTTGCGCGTACTCTGCCGGCAACCACCTGTCCAGCAGCTCGTCCGTCACTTCCGTTCCGGTCAACGATTTGCCATAGTAATATCTCATATATTCCCGGCACAAGTCCTTCAGCAACGGGACCACACGATCGATCCACGCGCTCCACACGCGGACCCGGTGATCCGAGTAGTCACGGACGCAGCAATACATCCGCCCGGACGGCGTTATGGTCGTGGTCGTCGGGCCCACCTCCAGGCCGGGCCCGACGAACATTGTCTTGTGCCACTGGAGTTTGTCGATGTCCAGCATCCACGTGCCCCGCAACGCCGGCTCGTCGTACATTTGAACGCGACGACCGGTCATGTAAACGTATCCGGACTGACCGGGCCGCTGCGAGAGACCGGCCGGACGGGATGCGGTCATGTAACTCTCGCCGCCCGGGAAGTTCATTCCGGTGGCCGGCAGCGTTCTCTTTTTCGTCCACGTCCGCGACTTTACGCTGAACACGAACACTTCCTGCAAAAAACAGAGTGCGGTTTTTTCCAATCAATACACGGTTGAAATCTACCGAGAAATTCGTTTTTGTCGAACCGGTGTACAATGAATACTTAAATCAGTATATTTTATTTTGATAGCGGTATATATATTTTTATATCGATGTGATATGAAATTCGTTAGTAGTATATTGTATTTGTAATCGGTTTATCCCCTCCATATTTTTATTTCAACAACTTCCCCCGTTTTTTTTTTTTTTTTTAAATATGCTTTAAATAATATAAATAATATGTTATCATCGAATATCATGGGAAAATATTTGTTGTTGTTTTAAATCAAAGTAATCAAACCTTAATGCAATTCGATAATAACAGTTATTTAATGATAACCGTAAAAAAGGGGAGGATAAGCGTTTGTACCGGTATGTTTTATTTTGTACCTTATCCCCGACGTGGGTAAAAAAAAAAAAAAAAACCAATACCGGTATAGTCGATTTCTTCTATCGCAGTGGTTCCAAATATTTCTAGGACCCACATTTTTTTTCAAGAACCTATCGCGACCCACATGGTTTTACATTTGCAGAATAAAAAAGCCGGAAATACTTCGCACGACGGGTTGTATTCTCTTGACGGACGTATTAATTTTTAAAGAAACGATAAATCATTTCTTCAGTGAAACGATTCTGAACGAAGGAAGTTAATAGTATAAGAAAAAAAAAAATGTTCGAAAAATGTCCAAAATTTTTTTTCACATTTTCAAAATTTTCTTGCGCCAAAATCTTTTTTATAGGATTTTCTATCTATGTTGGGTTTCAAAAAGTTATTGATCGAAACTTTTGGACAAGTATTTCTATACGAAAAGTAGTACACAGAAAAAATAAATAAAAAAATAAAAAATAAACATCATTGTAAAAACACTAGCTTCTTCACTTCGCTCAGAATCTAAAAGTAGTTCTTAAAAAAATAAAATTAGATCAATACTTTAATAAATTATTAATTAATTGGTTTATAATGAATATAATTTTACAAATGTGTGCAAATGTGCTACTTCATCAATAATTCGAAAGTGTAATTTGGTTGAAAACTTAAATTTTTGGGAATCTATATAATTAAATAAATTTCTCGCGATCCCCAGAAAATTGACTCCGGGACCCACCAGTGGGTCGCAACACACACTTTGAGAAACGCTGTTCATAGTTTTTGAAGGAAAATCATTACCGGTTTGGCCCAACGAATTTCTTGTACATACAGCACTTAACTGTAGTTGGGTGACCATATTTAATATTATAATATTATGAAAATAGTAAAACAAGCCATGAAAAAGGGTTATGGTTCACGAGAACTTGCGCAGCATTTAAACTACATAACATGCACGGCGATTAAATTTTTTACGTGTCAACAAAACGTAATTTTAAAATTTAGATAAAACGATATTAATAGATGCTGCATAAGCATGAGGACAGGAGACGCATCTCGATATTTTCTCGGATCAGCTGATATTTATTTCAACGACTTGAAAGGAACACTTTACAATTTGTTACTGTAAAAAATAATATATTTTTTGGATAACTCTTAAACACCGGGGGCGTATTTAAGGAAGGGGCACGAGGGGTCAGTGTCCCCTCCATTCACCCTATTTATACTTTTAATAACATTATACATTTTACATTAAATTTTGCGTCATATCGTTTTATCTTTTTTCGTTTTTATTTGATTTCATTATATAAATCAAATTAGTTATATTATCACGTTTAAATTACAACCAGTGCAAAGTATAGCTTATGATCATATTTACACGTCATATATTTTTTCAAATACGTGGTAATTAGGTGTTATACAATTTTACAACTTTTTGAATCAGAATTTGTTTCTAGATGATACTTTAGTGAGCTCATTTTCGAAAACACCCAAAATTTGAAAAAAAAACAACATTTTTTTTTTTTTTTTTTATTTAAGCTTTACGTAAATTCAATTTAGATTCGTAATAATACGAAAAATATTTTTCTGAAAGTGAATTTAGATTCTGATCGAATTGAGGAACCTAGTTTTTTACAATGATATTTATTTTTTATTATTTTTCTTTCTGTGAACACTTTTTGACATAGAAACCATAATTTTTTGATCAAAACTTTATGGAAAATTTTGACATAGATAGACAATATAATAATATATATAATATAATAAGAGTAACATTTTGAAAATGTGAAAAAAAATTTTGGATATATTTTCTCATTCATTTTTTCCTTTTTCTTCATATTTTATTAGATAAAAAAAAATTAAGTAAAGTAAAATAAATTAAAGAAGTCAAGTAAAGTAAAGTATATAGGAGTATGACAGGAATTCAAATAGAAAAGTTATTTGTTTTAGTAACCGGTATTAACTGGTTTTAAAACTTTTATTTTTCTAGAAAACCGGAACCGTAACCAAAACCCTTAGAAAAAATTATTGAATAACTGAAACCAGAATAGGTACCGAAAAACCCAATAGGTTATAGCCCCTGACTCTACACTTTGCTTTACTGTACTTTACCTTACATTATTTTACTTTTTTTAATCCTGTAAATAAAGAAAAGAAAAAAGGCGAATTTTACTAAAAATAAATTAATGTTGATGAGAAAGAAATATGTTAAAAATTTCCAACTTTTTTTTTACATTTTCAAAATTTTTTTGTGCCAAAATATTCCTCTGATTATTGTATATCTATATTTAAATTTTCATTAAGTTTTTAAAAAAAGATTATTTTTTTGTTTTTTATTATTATTATTTTTTTTTGTAAAATTTTGGGTAGTTTTTCCCAAGTTTTAAGAATACTTTTGAGAATTTTGAAAAATAATGTCTCAAAAGTACCATTTATAAGTGATTCCGATTTTAAAAAAGTGCTTCTCGAAATTTATGGACAATTATTTTTATACAAAAATGTGTACACATAAAAAATAAAAATGAAGATAATTTTAAAAAGCAAAGTAAAGGCAAGAAAGCCGGACATACTTCGCACAACGAATCTTCGCTCTTCGGGTCAGTTATTCTTTATGGGTTTGTGGAATTTTAAAGAAACGCTAAATAATTTCTTCAATAAGACGATTCTGAGCGAAAGAAGTTAATAATAATATAAAGATCAATAATGGTTACCAAGAGTATTTGACCCAAAGAGCGAAAAATATACGTGGTGCGAAGTATGTCCGGCTTTCTTGCCTTTACTTTACTTTACTTTTATTTTTTATCTAATAAATAAAGAAAAAAATTCAATGAGAAAAAAATGTAAGAAAAATGTCCAAAACGTTTTTTTCTTCATCATTAGTATTCTCACACAGGAGGGAACACCAATGGTCCGGTAAGTGTGTTGTTGCTAATTATTTTGTTGAGGAAAATGTGTTCGGAGGAACAAAATGTCCATGAACTAATAGGACTCTACTAAAAGTTCATAATCATTATAGAAGTTTTAAATAAGCTTATCATCAGCTTAAATAAGCTGATTTAAAATGAGCTTCGAAAATTTTTAAATCATCTGGAAATAAATATTTATACAGTTGCACTAATAATTAATAATAGTAATAAAACTTTAACTCCTTAAACGAAATAATAGATATTCATAAGTTTTTATGTTACCAAATGAGAACTTATTTTGATTCTGTATAATAATAACAAATTTTTATATATTTTTTGGTAGGACTTGCTATGTAACTACTAATAGTTTACAACAATAACAATGATTTACGATAATTAATATATCCACAGTAATAATTTATGGACGTTGTGGTATTGGTGTATATAAATCGTTTGTTACGAAAACTGATAAATTTTATTACCAAGTTGCGTATAGACACAATTAAGGTCTAATTGGGGGCTACATTAATGAAAAAAAGAAAGCCAGACATACTTCGCACTTCGGGTCAGATACTCTTGAAGGGTGTGTATAGTTTTAAAGAAACGATAAATAATTCCTTCAATAAGACGATTCCCAACGAAAGGAGTTAATAATATAAAGAACAATAATAGTCGTCATTTTCAACACACTCACCAAAAGTATTTGACCCGAAGATCGAAAAATATCCGAGGTCCGTAATATATCCGGCTTTCTTGTCTATATTTTACTTTATTTTACTTTACTTTACTTAACCTTACTTTGCATTGCTTTGTTTTGCTTCGCTTTACTTTACTTTTTTTTATCTAATAAATAAAGGAAAAAAAAAGCCGGACATACTTCGCACGACGGGTGGTCTCTTGACGGGCGTATTAAATTTTAAAGAAACGATAAATCATTTCTTCAGTAAAACGATTCAGAACGAAGGAAGTTAATAATATAAGAAAAAAA
>JAIPRM010008445.1:0-15889 GCA_025469315.1 Stegophylla sp. TES_Ste_2020
GAGCTTCGTAGATAATATTTTTCGAACAATCGATGATAATTTCCTGTTTTTAAAATAATTGTTAACCATTATTATAGATTGATTTTAAAAATCCACACGATTTATTTGCGATTTTTAATGACTTTTAAATTTCATAATAGACATAATGTAATGATTAAAATATCACATATGCGCTATGGTTTGCATAAAAAAATATAAATTAATAATATTTATTATGAATACTTATAATTGATAAATTTAATCTTGTGATATTTGTAATTGCACAATATTATTATATGACACTATATACCAATCACTGTAATTAAACAATTTTGTTTTGTATTCATTGATTATGCTATATGCACGTTTAATAAAATATATAATAAATTTTTTTCACATAACGAAGAGTTAATTAATTGATTATAAAATTATTTTAAAATTAGTGTCCTTACATATAATTCTTGACTTGGAACTGGCAACATATAAATACTTTAAATATGTAATATGCAATGGAATTTTCGCATTGGAAAGACTAAGATTAAAATATATTCTACACATGCATAGGAGCAAAATTGATTATTTTTTATGAGCAAATCTTGTTTCAGATTTGAAATTCTGTTGAATGTTTGAATTCTGTTGAATGTTTGAATTCTGTTGATATTTCGTCTTGCACGTTTTTGTTTATAATCCTATTCACACACTGAGTGTTTTTATATTATTAATTTAATTTGTTATTCTGTATGAAATTTCCGCTATGGAAAAGTAAAAAAAAAAAAAAAAAAAATGATTAAGATATGTCGTAGATGTGAATTACTGTTGACGCGACGATCTGAACTAAAATAAAAATAACTGAATGTCCCATAGATATTTCTCTTTTTTGAGATGTTGTATTTCATTGTCTGTTGTATTTAATATAATATTGTAAATAATCTATCTGAGGTCTAAAACAAAAATTTAAGCTTAATAACCACTAAAGTGCACACAATATGGTGTAAGTAACTTCAACCACAGTCAATGGGGTGAGGTTATAGCCCCCTTAGTCTCCCCCTCTATGGTAATAATATGTTACTTTATACAGACACGGTCAGACCCAGTCAACTTCAAATCCACGTGCGACTGACTCGTACAAAACTTTATTTTATTTCTTTTTTTTTTTTTTTTACTGTTGTACTCACAAATATTGTCCATACATGGAACTCTAAAATATGCGTAAAGGAAATCAAAATGTATACTTTAACCAAAAAGAAAAGCCGGACATACTTCGCACCGTGGGTGTTCTTCGCTTCCCGGGTAGGATATTCTTGGAGGGTGTATTGACATTTAACGGAAAGATAAATAATTTCATCAACAAAACGATTCCGAACGGAGCTTCAGATAATATACAATTATTATAATTGTAGGTTGGATAATATGTTTAACAAAAAACAACAACTAATATCTAATAGTGTTTGGTGCGCAGTGTTTATTTTTTTTATTATTTTTTTTTGTTTAACTTTTCTCGACGTAAAACTGGCCGAGTAATTTGTTTCTTACCCTTCGCGGTGAAAAATGTTCTGGCAACGCCACCGCCGAATCGTTCCTCTAGCGCCGTACCTGCAAACCTTGAACTTAACCGACACGTGGCGTTCCGAAAATAAAGTCAACTACGTCAACAACCTCCGGGATTTCTTGGCAAACGCGTCGTCATCGGCGGCGATTCATATTTGTTTATTTTTTTTTTTCACCAGCTCAAACCGCGCGTATTTACGCGTTTCGTACGTTTGCCGCGCCAAAAAATATTCCCCAAAATCTGATAAATCGCGCGTGCTCTACTGGTTTACGAAAAACGTCGTCGGTCCGGGGTGTAGATAAAAACGGACCGAAATAAAAATCGCTCATTTAACATATTTTTTCACAAAGCGCGTAAACACTGCACGAGGGTTTTCGGTTTTTTTTTCCTCTTTTTCGTTTTTCGTTCTTTCTTTCGCCTCCCCGTCATCCATCCCTTGCTACCCACCAATCCGCCTTTATCAGTGGCACAACTAGGGTTTTTTCAACGTCAGGTATGTCCACCTATAAATTCCTACTACAGTTATTTAAATACAAAATCATTATCAATGTAAAAATGGACGTTTTACAAGAACTATTCAATAATTAGAAATTTCATGTATCAAAATTTTTCTTCAAAAAATCTGGAAAAGAGAAGGCAGAAATCTGGACGGACAACATAGATCTTAAATGAATATATTTACCATACTTAAAAAAAAAGAAAATGTATGTTTTTCTCACACTATAAGATCCTGGAAATCGACCTTTCCATAGGATGTTTGATTTTACGAATATTTGTGAAATTAGAATTAAAAAAAAAAAAAAAAATATTTTTGGAAGAAAGGGTTAGGTTAGCTAAAATATTAACTTTTTGATTTAATCTCCCCTATTGGTATTAACCATGTGCAATTCATAAAGAATTTGGGAGAATTCGAGTGATTTTGAGAGGATAAGTCTCCAAAGTTAGGCTTCTCTCTTCCTATTTCCGCCTATTTATCGAACAAAATGAATAAATTCTCAACTTAAACGCGCATTTGGTATAAATTATTTTTCACGAACTCCCAATTTCAAAAACCCGGGTAAGAAAAATAAAAATGTAATTATTTCTGACATCAAATAGCTCAGCAATCGTATAATATATTAATTATCGTAATAACAGGAAAATATGTTAGTTGTTATTTTACTATTATAAAAATATAATGATCATTTTTTTTTTTTTTTCTGCACCTCATTTATTTATTATTTTATTATTCCGGACTCCAACTGAAATTACAGCATGTTTCGAGTTTATTTTTTTTTGAATTAGTAGAGGTTATAATAATTATATAGTTAAAAACATTTTTTTTTTCCATGCTCATTGAATAAAATTTCCATACATATATGGTTTAAGGGGAGTGCCAAGAGTCCCAAAACACCCCCCCCTCTCCTGGTTGCGTCCATAAGTGTTGTATTGTTATTATCAATCATTCTCGTTCTTTTCTCCGCGGAAACGATTAGTAAAAAATAATAGTAACGACCAGCGTCACCGGGTTGTACGGTACACCTGTTGTGTGGGGGTGCTGCTACTCGTCGTCGTATAATATTCAGATATTATTATAAAATATGATATCATCAATCAACCGACGAACGACGGGCGGCAGAAAAGTCAAAGCAGACATTATTGTACGACTGGCAACAATAACGCGGCTCGGATCCCTCCTCGTCGACCGACAATAATCCGAGGCGAAATAGGGGACATTTTATTATTATTATTATTAATATTAAGACTCGAGTAGCTGACGTATAGATACACACATACGGGGTGTTCAGGAAGTGGCGACGAATTCGAATTCGTGGCCGTTTATACCTTTTCCCTCCAAAAATCAAATTCCATTTTCCTGTACTGTCTTTTTCCCCTCCACTTCCGTTTTCCTTCGAAAAACTGTGTATAAAACTTTCTCGTTATACATCAATAAATATTATCATGCTAGGTACTACATTATATATTATTATAGTAAGTATGCGTTTTGAAAAAAGTTACTGGTATATTCTAATATTCGACATTGGACGTTCGTATAAAAGTTTGGTTAGGAATAAAAGTTAACCTTACCTAACAATAAGATCATCTAAATGTTCTATAGCATAACCATTTTAAACTGTTTTTAGATTCTGAACGAAGCTAATGTTTTTACAATGATGTTTATTTTTTTATTATTATTTTTTTTTCTGTGTACAACTTTTCGCATAGAAATACTTGTCCAAAAGTTTCGATCAAACACTTTTTGAAACCCGATTTGTCTCTATATTGTACTTTAGAGAGGTCATTTTTTGAATTTCTCAATTTTTAAAGATTTTTTTGGAAAAAACTACCTAAAATTTGACAAAAACAACTCGAAAACCATAATTTTTTGATCAGAATTTTATGAAAATTCAAACATAGATAGAAAATCCCATAAAAAAAATTTTGGCGCACGAAAATTTTGAAAATGTGAAAAAAAATTTTGGACATTTTTTTTCTTATATTATTAACTTCCTTCGTTCAGAATCGTTTTACTGATGAAATGATTTATCGCTTCTTTAAAATTTAATACGCCCATCAAGAGAATACCACCAGTCGTGCGAAGTACACCCATCGCGCGACGTATGTCCGGCTTTTTACTGCTTGAAGGTCACTTTAGTCTCCACTAAACTATTTTTGTACTTTATGTTCTTATATCTTATTTAATATTTAATATTTCAAGAGAATTAACGAGATTTGGTATAATGTGTAAAGATATATAATTCAATTTCAGGTGCAGAGGGGGAAAGTTCAAGGGGCCTGTCCCACCATCGTAATAATAATAATTAACAATTTAGCGTTCTATTGAATTTATATATACGATATAAATATTATGTTTATACATTAAAATATGCGTTTTAATTAATTATTAGTATTTTTCACGACAGCCGTTAAGAAAACAAAGACTCGCCCCTATGAGGTCTAAAGGTATGCAAACGTCAATTATTTATCAATTGAATTGACAATTAAAAATTATAATATTTACACGGATAATTGAAAGATTTCGATGTACGATACTCGTAAGTGATTTTTTAAATATTTTTTTTGATCAAAACAATGAGTTTGGCATGAAAATATTTATGACTTTTGTACGAGTGGCGAACATGTCTACAAAAAGTAGACAAAAACATAAAACACGCTTAAATTATTAATGAGTAGGGAGGGATGAGAAGTTGTAGGAAGTAAAATTGGTAAAATATGCATAAAAATATGCTTTTAAATTCATAAAATATGCATAAAAACACTTAATATTAAAAAATAGGTATAAACTTTCATTCTGATAGGCAATAATTATTATAAATAGAATAATTAACGTTTTGTACCTGTAAATAAAGGAAATTTGTTGCATTGGGTATCTGAATAATATATTCTATTTTCAACATTTAAATGATAACTATTTTCCGAATAAATATTTTTCTAAATCTAAAAAAAATATATATAATTTTTATAAATATTGCAAAATTATATATATATATATTTTCATACTGGTAGCTTGTATTTTTTTCATTTTTTTTTATGCCTAAGTTCTGTTTTATGGGAGAAATTTTATAAAAAAAATGCATGAATATGCACAAAAAAGCAAAAATACACAGTTTTTCGACAAATTACCATAATAATATGCAAAAAGAAAACACAAATATGGACTCGCCCGCGGTTATGAAACAGATTTTTAACTCACCTAGCAGCTATAAGTAGAAAATATAGACAAAAATATGCAGTTTCTATAATTTCTCATCCCTACAGTAAATAAGTTACCGTATGTAACTGGAAAATTATCTCAAAAAAAAAACCTCTAAATAAAACTGGTGACAATGATTTTCAACAAATTCCGGGCCATAATGTGTTCTGTCCATGCGTTTCCATTTCGACACTACGCGTTTCCGGACACCCTGTATGCAATACGTATAATAGAATGTTGTACACGAGGGAGAGAATAATATTACGAGGGGCTAATAGTAGCTTAACAACAATAATACGGGGAGGCCTGTCGAAAACGAATAAACCCTTTGCGAGTGAGGGGATGGAAAACATCAAAGTGGAGGATTTAAACCCGGGAGAGGGTCAAGAATTATCAAAATAAGGGACGAGCTATCGTTTGTAGTATATTTGTACGGGGACTACTGGCTGCAGTTACAACTAGTGCGTATACACCGTGAGTGGCGGTGGCGGAGAAAGTTATTAATCGTCGACCGGCGGCGGCGGCGTGGATATTTTCAAAAACGCAATGCAATAATACGTATTGTGATATTATTATTATTATTATTATTATTATTATGCTGATTTGATTATTTGTTCGGCTGAAACACTCGGTATATACGTCGTTATATGATAATAATAATAATATTCTCGGTTTGCTGCGGCCGACGAGTAAATATTTGTTATATCGCGTTCGGAGGGGGTGGGGATTAGCGGGTTGTGTATGAGTGGGTTTTTTTTTATTTTTTGATTCTGAACGAAGTGAGGAAGCTAGTGTGTTTACAATGATGTTCATTTTTTTCCCGTGTACAACTTTTCGTATAGAAATACATGTCCAAAAGTTTCGATCAATAACTTTTTTAAACCCGATTCGCCTCTAGATTGTACTTAAAAGAGGTCATTTTTTGAATTTTTTGGAAAAAACTACACAAAATTTGACAAAAACGACTCGAAAACCATCATTTTTTGATCAGAATTTTATGAAAATTTAAACAAAGATAGAAAATCCTATAAAAAAGATTTTGACGCAAGAAAATTTTGAAAATGTGAAAAAAAATTTTGGACATTTTTTTTTCTTATATTATTAACTTCTTTCGTTCAGAATCGTTTTACCGAAGAAATGATTTATCGTTTCTTTAAAATTGAATACGCCCGTCAAGAGAATACCACCCGTCGTGCGAAGTACACCCATCGTGCGAAGTGTGTCCGGATTTTTATGAATTAGGGGCGCAAAAAAATGAAACCCCCAGAACATCTTTTCACGGTGTTTACACGGAATTCGAACGACACTCAAAATTATTGGTGGTCGAAACTAAACAAGACGTCGAAGAGCTTATAAATTATTTATTAGTACTCTCTTTGATAATAATAATAATAATAATAATAATAATAATAAATAAGAAAAAAAACGAAACGCGATTCCACTTAGATAGGTACGAATGGTGCATAGATGGGAGGGGGGAGTGAGAGGAGAGGGATGATTTTTATACGAGTAAATAAAATAACAATCGTACGATACACATTATAAAAATACGTCGTCGTCGACGTCGTATGGAAAATGTGATTCGTTTTTTTATTTTACAACACAAAAAAAAAAAAAAATCACGACGTATACGATCGAATTGAATAATATATTATAATATTAAAATTATTGTACTTCGTAAACCGTCTGCTGCTTTTCCCCTCCCATCCTATGTATATAGATACGAATCGTTTTCTCACGAAAACTATTGAACTGAAAAAATAACTGCAGCCATGTTACGTGGCTGTTTCGAAAAGTTTTATTATTATTATTTTCGTTTTTCGTTTCTTTTTTCTTTTTTAAATACGTTTATAATAATAATAAACAGGAGAAACTTTTAACCGTTTTTTTATGGGGGGGGGTTTGAAGAGGTACCGACTTTGGATTTTCAAAACGGTCGCGCACTTGTAAGTTTAATGAAGCACAAAATACTCTGTCACCATAACCCGCCGATCCACGACGACGACGACGACGATTATCTTTTACGACGAGAACAATTTTCTCAAAAGCGATTGGTTCCCCCCCTCCTTTTTCTTTTTCCCTATCGACGAAAACGAAAACTTAAATCCCGCGGCCACGAGTTCTCTTTTAAGCACGTTAATTTTTGATTTCGAGTAGAGACAAGAAGTGTTAGGGGTTTGACAATGAAGTTTTTTTTATTTATGTTCCAAAATCTATTCTTATAAATCAGTGAATGCAAGTCAAAAATAATTATTGTAACAAAAAAATGATTGCATTGGTCATATCGTACTGGGACACCTTGTGTGTGTTCATCTAGATCAGTTTTTTTTTTCAAAACTAAGGATACCAATCCCCTATAGGAACTGGGGTGTTTCACGGGGGGAGGGAAGCGTTAGAAATCCAAGAAAACATTTTGTGGTGTTGAGTTGTACTAGGGAGAGAAGGTGCAATGAAATGGTTGATTTTGAAAAAACAAAAAACTGTGTTTTCTTGATATTTCAAACTAAAATCAAATATCTACTACAGCATTGTATGATTCCGTTTTTTTTTTCCTATTCTGTTTTAGATTCATTTTTCACCTATTTCTCAACTCGTGTACCGTGAGTGGTAATATATTTTACAAACTTAATCAAAAAAAAAAACAATTACTTAAAATTTAATTCAAAGCTTTGTTTTAAAAGGAAAAAATACTTCCAAACACAGTTAAGTTTTATAGTTGTTTGGCATCATTTTTAGGTTATATTAAAAGGTAATTTAAACCGGAAAATAGGATATAGAGCGATTTTAAAAATAAATTATTGTTATAGCGTCCACGATGCTTTCTTATCAAAAAATCATTTGCTATTAACTGGTACAATAATAATATAATAAGTCCGGAGTGAGTGGAACCCACACCCCGGGCCTCGTGCCTTTGACTACTCATTTGGGCCCGACACCCCCACTTTTGAGAAACCATGGTCATTTTCTTTATCAAACATTGTATAATATAATTATAATAAATAATAATATTTTCTATCTTTCTTTATTTCATTATTAAATAATTTTTTGTTTTGTTTTATCAATATCCAATTCGATTGAGTTGAATTGTGTCATTGTGTGTCAAAAAACATAATGATTTTATGATAAACTAAAAATTTTTTTCTCTCGTTTTCAATATACAATATCGTTATCAGTTGTTTGTTTCTCCGCATCAGAGAAATCGGCTACATCATGACCGTGATCACCAGCCCCCCGTCTATTGACGAGGGGGTGGGGGCGGGGAATAACTACCTGCATAATAATATGCCCATAATATTGTAGGTTTTATACGGGCAGGCGAGCCGAGTGAAATTGTTATTTTATAATGGTCGGTGAACGCAGGAGAACACGACAGATACGGATATTAACATACAATGCCGTGTAACGGAGGAGGGGTCGTTAGGTCGACGGTGGGGGGGGGTTGGTGGGGATAGTCGATGGTGAGGTAAAAAAGATGATGTAAAAAAAAAATGAAAAAAAATATATATATATATTTGTATAAAAATGACTCTCTCATATTGTCCAAGGCTGTTCTTTCATCTTGTTTCAGATCACCGGATACACTGAAACGGACACAGCTAAGGCAGTGATTAACGTATATTTGTTTGATATAAGATTTATAGATATACCTGTATAAAAATATGTTCATCTGTATGTGTGTGTGTGTGTGTGTGTGTGTGTGCGTTATTTATGATAAGAGAAAGATTAAAAGAATTTTTCAAAGGGTTGTAAAAAAAAAAAAAAAAAAAACATTTCTTATCAGATAAATACGCAGAACCAATATTGTACACAAGTTTATGATTTATTATACACGTATATATTTTTTATATTTATATTATACTTACAACGTCCGAGATATTCGTAGCGATCAAAAGTATATTAATTCGAAAATAATAATAAAAAAAAAAAAAAAAAAAAAAATAAATCGATACAATAATATTTATAATTAAAGCTTGTAAGTAAAAAAAGAAAAAAAAAACCAAATGAAAAAACGACGCCAAAGCTGAACTATAAATTAATTAAAAAAGAGGAGCAAAAGGAATAACTCTGTGTGAGAAAATTAACCTTTCCGTCATCACGTTGAAAACTCTGTGAAAAATAAAATGTTTTTATAGTTTTTCTCTCGCATAATCCAGAACGACGACGGTGTGTTTGTTTAAAACCTTTTTTTTTTTTGTTACTTTTTATGAAATTGAATGTTTAATATACGTATTATAATAGAAGAAGAAAAAACCCGACCGACGAAAATATTAATTTATTCTAGAAAGCACGAAGTTATTAATTTTCCGCGAAAACGAAAATCCTATTGGTTTTCGAGATTATAAATACTGAACTATTATTATTATTATTACTTTTTTTTTGTTTAGTATTTTTTTTTTTTTTTTTGGTGAAAACGCTTTTGTAGCGTTTTCTGTCGATCGATTCGTTAAATAAACGTCAGCGTTTAACTTTAAAGCTTTTAACAACTGTTAATTTTAATAAAATCAGTTATCAAACAAAACATAATACGTGAACCTGTGATCCGGTAGACCTCGTGATAGATAAATATAACATTTTATACCCAACACGTTTTTCAAAATTAGTTTTTGGCGGAGGCTAATAATTAATGTCAGATTTAAGCGTTCTAACGAACCGGGAATGAAGTTTAAGATCATCGTCAAGGGAAACGCTTTTGAAGTTCTGTAAGAGTTAGAGCGACCGAGTGCCCCTGTACCTCCCCATCACTTAAACCCTATTCTTTATCGATTTTGAAAACGAACGAAAATTCGTGTGAAAATGATTCTGGTCTGACCGGAGGAGCGAAGCCGGGCAAATCTGCAGCTGATATGTACGTTATAATAATATGTCCGTCGTCTTCGCGTTAATACGATTTGTCAGCAGCGTTACGTGTAATTGGCTTTTCGTGCACGTGCGTGGTGTGTGTTTATTATTGTTGGATCCGCGCGACAGAGTGGAGACCACCGAGAAATATAATATTATGTAATATTAATGTCGCTGCGACAAATTGAAACGCGCGCACGTGTGTGTGCGATCAAAGGTTTACTATTTTCATTCTATGCCTCTCTCTCAGTCTCTCTCTCTCTCTCTCTTTTGAAAAAAAAAGTATCAAGATCCGTGGACATCAAAGAGATGGAAGAGACCACTATATCGAACGGAATTCGATGCTCTAATACCACGTATATTACATAATATACCACACGAGAGTGTCAGACGTACTTTAGAGTTCATTTTTCGAATTTCTCAATTCATCATTTTTTAGATTCTGAACGAAATGAAGAAGCTAGTGTTTTTACAATGATGTGTACAACTTTTCGTATGGAAATACTTGTCCAAAAGTATCCACCGGTAACTTTTTCAAACCGGATTCGCCTCTAGATGGTACTTCAGAGAGGTCATTTTTTGAATTTATCAATTCTTCAATTTTTTTTTTTTTTATTTGGAAAAAACTACATTTCCAACATTTTGTTTTTCTCGTTTCTTTTTTATATTATTAACTTCCTTCGTTCAGAATCGTTTTATTGAAGAAACGATTTATCGTTTCTTTAAGATTCAATACATCCGTCGTGTGAAGAACACCAGTCCGGCTTTTTTTTTTTTTTTTATGAAAACTACCCAATTATGATACAAAAAAAAAAAAACTCAGAAACCATAATTTGTTGATACATTTTTTTTATTATTCAACGCACATTTTTACCTACTCTATATATTTTTAGAACATGTTTGATACAAAATGTAACTGCTACATTTTTCCCTAAGCACTTAGGGAGAATTGGTATGAAAAAAAAAAAAAAAAAATTAAGGGCAACTGGTGAATGCGGCCTTTTTTCACTCTAAAAAAAAAAAAAGAGTCCTGAGAAGCTTTGTTACGCGGAATCGCGTGATATTCAAGTAGAACGAAAGTTTTTTTCTTCTTTGTTATTTTTTTTTTGCATTTTTAATTTCTTTTTTCTTAACAACCCTCGATCCAAGGTCAGTGGTTTGAAAAGAATACGGAATTAAAAAATAAAAAATAAACACCGTACACAATACGCCGCCGTGCGTGCGCTCATGATTAAATCGCACGTTAAGTCCCCGCGCTGTGTATATCCGTTTATTTCGCAAACAGCTCTGTCCCTCCAACCCCCAAAAACCTCCCTATAATGTATTCGGGATCAGCTATTGCCGTCTCTTAGGGTTGATAACACATTGTGGCTTCGACGATAATTATGATGGAAAAAAATCACCATTATTATCACTATTTTCGTCTCCAATCCCGGGGAGAACAATATTTTTCGGATACTTAGTGGAGCGAGAAAGCTAGTGTTTGTACAAAATGTTGTTCATCATTATTATTATTTTGTGAATAATTTTCCGGTATAAAAATGCTTGTAAAAAATTTTCTATCAACAACTGTTTGAAGGTTAATCTAAATAGTATTTATGAAGAGATCATTTTTCGAAATTTTCAATAGTTTTTCCAAAACGTTAGAGAAACTGCCCGAAATTTGACGATAATACTTTTGAAATATTTTTTTTTTCTTTTAATCTGTAAAAATTTAAATATAAATAAACAATGATATGAAGAATATTTTTTCAAACAGAAATGTTTAATATGTGAACTTTAGATTCTGAAAGAAGAGAAGAAGCTAGTATTTTCACAATGACGTTTATTATTTTTTTCTTCTTCTTTTTTTTCTGTTTACACTTTTTCGTATAGACCCACTTGTATAAAAATTTTAATCAGTAACATTTTAATACCTGGTTTTCCTCTAGTTGGTTTGAAAAAACTACCCAAAATCTGACAAAAAAGACTCGGAAACCATCATTTTTTGATCCGAACTTTACGAAAATTTAAACATTGATGAACAATATAATATGATAAATCGTATCTTGTACTTTCTTATACACCAGTGTTTACCAAAGTGGATGGTATCGCCTACTCAGGGGCGTTAGAACTATCAAAGGAAAGAAATTGATGATACCAGTTTTACTGAGGGGCATTACAAAAGTTGGCATTGACTGTTTCAATGTGAATTTTCGTTCTGCAGTCACATCGTCAAAACGTTGTACGAATTTTTTTCTTTTATTTTAATCTTTACTATTTTAAGCTTACATTTAAACAAATAAAAATATCAAATAATATTTAATCTCTCCAGAAATTCCGAGAAAAACTTCCCGAAACCAAGAAAACTCATATTAAATATTGAAAAATAACATGTGAAATATGCACTTAAAATTTAAATATAACCGAAATATGCACTTATATCGGAAAAAAAGAGCTAAATATGCAAATTAAAGAGAACTACATACAACTGCTGCTGTTATGAAACGCATTTCTCTATTACTCAAGCTATGTTTCGAATGACTTTTCAAAACCATGCTATCTTCTTTAAGTCCCTAGCCCTACAGTTATAACGTTCAAATACGAGCGAGAAAAGAAAATGCTGTTTTTATTTATTTATTTTTTTTTTTTTGAAACTTTGGACAGACACGTATCGCGCGCGCAGTTATAATCATTTAAATTTCGAAACGAGAAGTGCGAAGCGGAGTGAAACGGAAAAGGAGATAAGAAACTTTTACACACCTCCTAAGCACGTCTTCGTGTCTAAACTTTTTCAATGATTATAACGCAATCAGTAAACTATTTGCGCGCGCGGTACTGGCTGCGGGGGGAACCGTCGTCGTGTACGTTAAACTGTCGCGGAGAGGAGAAGACGCGTTTTATTTAAATGTGAAATAAAAATGTTTCGTCGTCGTCGGCGGCGGCGGCGGCGTCGACAACTTTCCGAATGGAACGAAATACGACGACGACGACGACGACAGTAATCCTATTCGTTCGTCTGCCGAGCTAAAAATACGGGAATTATTGAACTCCAATAACGTAGAAGTCGAGTAAATTTCGAAACTGATAGAATTAATACACTTGAATAAAGTCAGTGTTCAAAAACAATAAATTAAAACTTCTCTAAATACAGATAAAATCCGAAAATGTATCTAAATAATTAAGATAAAATATACAAAAATAAATTGAATAGCATATTATTATCAAATAGTATAGAATAAAAAATCTTAGTATTATTTTTCAAATGTTTCGATAATAATTCATCAATGTATTAATAGCGTAGGAATTTTATGCTAAACGCTTGAAATTCTAATCGGACGAAAATTGTTTTTCAGAAAAAAAAAAAAAAATAATGATAATAAATTACTCTCAAAAAACAAAATACTATTGATAACGTTGGAAATATTGAAATATTGTGATACATGAAACAAATATTGTGCTTGGAAATAAAAAATGTTACATTGTTCCGGGATATTAATTAAATCTGATCACGTAGAGTTAATAACAATCATCCCACTTACTTTAAATCACGCTTTTACCATATTTTCACTGACAACACAAATGTTAAAATTTTATACTCTTTCTATTGGTATGTTAAAATAAAAATATTAAATATAATTTTCAAAACAGACAAAAAAAATAATAATAATAAAATGGTCATCAATAAAATGTCAACTATCGATCTCGACATAGGCGGCAACGGAGGGGTGTGGGGGTGCAGCCCCAAAGAATTAATATAGAGGGCAAAGATATAATTTTGCCCCCCCCCCATTTAAAACAATTAATTACAAAATCCGTTATTTCAATAATAAAAAAATATTTGTAATATTTTATCTTACTATAATCAAAATGCAATTCCGATTATTAAACATAATTTATATTTCAGTAAGTATTTATTTTTTTAAATCTAAATACTATTGAAAATTAATCACTAAAATATTAAAATATGATATTTATATACAAACATAAAGTATATATTATAATAATAATTGTTATTTGATAAATATTTGCTTTAGAATTTTTTTATTTATCTCTTGTAATAGCCAAATTGAAATTGTTTTTTTGAAATCTTAAAAGAATCACTGAGTTTAAAGTGTAATGTAATTAAAGCATATTACGCATTAATATACTGTATAGATAGTCATACATTTTCAGGTCTATAGGTTGCTTTTTTTTTCTTTTTATTATGTTTATATTTTATTGTAATTTGAAATTATTTATAGGAGTATTCATTAGGTGTGTGTGTGTGTGTGTGAAAATATTAAAATCAATTTTCGTTTTTTTTTTTTTTTTCTTATATTATTAACTTCCTTTGTTCAGAATCGTTTTATTGAAGAAATTATGATTTATCCTTTCTTTAAAATTCAATACACCCGTCAAGAGAATCCCATCCGTCGTGCGAAGTATGTCCGGCTTTTTTAATATTTAATTATTATTTTTTTTTTTTTCATTTGATCTGATGAGTCTAAAAAGAATTTGCCAAAGTGAAATGGAAAAAATTTAACAAAGGGTGAAATTTAATTTTGAGAGATTTACTATATTTATATTAGCTAGTATTATTTTTACGTTTATTATTCTGCTCGGATTTTTTTTTTTTCAAGTTTAATATCGTGTTAAATATTTAATGACTTAGGCACAGCAAATATACGCGTTTATTATTAAGTAAGTACATTTATTTCGGTATGTTTTTCAGTCGTGGTTTTGCAACGTTTAATTACGTTTACTGCACACGATCGTGTAATTAATCTAATTAAAATATGCATTTTTCTTTATAATGTTAGTGGAAAAAAAAAAATCTATTTAACAGTTGGGATTATTATTCGAATAAAACCAGCCTTGTAAAAAAAAAAAAAAAAATCATCTGTCTTATATGCACCTGAGACACGTGTACTATATTACACTCAATGTCCTCTGTCAAATTTGATTTAATATCATAACGCCATTACAATTTCAAACTTCTCTCGAGTCAAAATATTTATCACATTATTGTCTATCAGTAGTCGTGTTTCGGTGTGCTGAATTTCAGTAAACCGCAGTAAACACTTAACTGCTATCAATAAACATACTAAACATGTAAACCGGTCAATGAAAATTAGATCTCCGAAAAATTCATTATTTTTAAATTTCCATAAAATTTGGGTTGGAAAAAGATAGCTTCCGAGTCATTTTTATCAAATTTCGGGTACATTTCCCCAAAATTCCGAGAAAAAAAACGATAATTTCGTAAAATGGTGTCTTTAAAGTATAATCTAGAGGCAAATCCGGTTTTTGAAAAACCGCTATTTATATTTTAATGTTCATTCAGTTTTGGGTAAAAAAAAAAAAAAAGTTCCAATTGTATTCTTGTCAGATGACCGTGAATCGAAAAATTCCCAAAAAATGCAAATTTGAAAATTGTACCGTTAAATTCAGTGTTTCGTGAATATCAAATTTCTGTAGAGACGAGTAACATAATATTATTAGAGCAGAAGAAAAAAAGCCGGACATACTTCGCATGACGGGTGGGATTCTCTTGACGGGTGTATTAAATAATTTTAAAGAAACGATAAATAATTTCTTCAATATCGATGGAAGTTAATATAAAAAAAAAAATGAGAAAAAAAAATGTCCAAAATTTTTTTTTCAAAATTTTCTTACGCCAAAATTTTTCTTATATGATTTTCTATCTTTATTTAAATTTTCATATAGTTCGGATCAAAAAAAAAAAAAAAATGGTTTCCGAGTCGTTTTTGTCAAATTTTTGGTAGTTTTTTTTCAAAAAAAAAAAAAAAAATTGAAGAATAAAGAAATTCAAAAAATTACCTCTTTAAAGTACAATCTAGAGGCTA
>JAIPRM010008446.1:0-15888 GCA_025469315.1 Stegophylla sp. TES_Ste_2020
ATGATTCCGGTTCTTTAGAGATATTGATCGAAACTTTTGGTCCAGTATTTCTATACGAAAAAGTGTTTCCAGAAAGAGAAAAAAAATAAAAAAAAAAAAAAGAAAAAATAAACATCATTGTAAAATCATAAGCTTCTTCACTTCATTCAGAATCTAAAATAACAGCTTTCTTTTGGTTATTATTTCGTATCATTTTTAGTTTATTATTTTTATGGTAAACAATTGTGTACATGTTAACTATATAGGCCTACTATATTTATATTTTTATTAAAATCAGTTAATTAAGTAAATTTTGTAATCATAAGGTTTTACAAACACCAGAAGAAATATTATTAATATAAATAGGTATAAATATATAATATTTATTGATGGCAAAATGTTATTTTTGAAAATAATTTTAATTATGTAGTGATGTAATGACAGTGGCGATGTATTATTTAAATTTTTATGTTGGTTATTTTGGTGGCCAGGTCGATAAAACAAATGAGCTGAGCTGAATCAACAAAATAATTATTGTTAGGTATAAAATAGGTATGAGACAAACGGGCGATAATAATATAACCGGAAGCCGTTCGTGAGGTCGTAACTATATCTAACCAACGATTGAAATGTGACAGTTGTTACATATTAAAATTTTATGATATAATAACATGAAAAACGATAAATTCCCAATATTTTCAAAGTTCTGTACTTACTTCAAAATCGGTCAAATGTTTTCAAAACTTATGAAGTATGCGCATGACTATTTTTAGTAGTTGGTGATAGTTTTACGTTCCTATAACTTTTAGTTTTGGAGGTATAACCGTATAACTAAAATTGATTTCATGTTAATATTTATTTCGATATTTCTAGTAAATTTATCCGTCTTTTTCCATTTTTTTTCATTCAAAAAACAATGAAAAATGTTGAATAAAAATTGTCTATAAAAAAATGTATTCCACCAAATTATTCGCCATGTAATTCTCTATGACAGAGAATCACATGGCGAATATCGTTTTGATTGTTTAAAATCTATCAGCTGAACACTATTTCCCGAATGATAGCGCTGTTGTACTTGCCCCACATGGAAGTAGTCACGACCGATTTTACGTGTCCGCATACCATATCATGATTTTTCTCATAATTACAGTAAAACTAAAGTAAAATGAGGTTATACGACGTCATAACGCTTCTTAAATTAAAAATATTTTTCAATTTGACATAAAAACCTAAGTTGGGATTAAAAGTTTTAAAGAAAAATTAATTTTCATATTATTAGATGCAGGGGATGTTACGTGCAGGCTCTTACCATGTCCCCCCAGGATGTACTCTACCAACTGTCTTGGCGCTTGCCAACAAAAATGCTACGTATATCAACTAATATCCACCTACTGACTGAAGTAAAATTAACAAATTTATATCTTGCTTATTTTAAAGACTACTTATTTAATATATAATCGGATTGAATGAACTGGATATTATTATTAAATGTAAATTGGGCTCGCGCCCGTATTGTATAATAAAATAAAATAAAATATATATTTATATTCATATTTTATTTTTAATTTAATTTTTAATGTGATTAGACCCGATTAAGTAGTATATGAGTATTATTATTATTAAGTATTAAGTCGAGCACCGGACACAATAAGAAGATAGTATACTCACACAAACACACAATTATCGAGTACCCAACCATGATCATAATATATACTACCCAACATTATTAAAAAACATTTTGTTAAATTTAACCATTGAACTTGACCAATGAATTTAACCTGTATGTGTTATCTCCGTCTTACCAACGTGGCAACGTACAACTGTGAATAGAAATACTGTTCAGCAGAATCAATTTCGTAATGTCAGTTTGAACATTAGTGTCAAGTGGCCGATTATAAAACTTCTTGGTTAGTACATTATCTGCGATAGTATGTGGGTTTTTTTTTGTGATATTATTTCAATTTTCAATTGAGTTATAAATGCGTAAAATGAAACAATTTTAAAATGCTCTTAACTCGCATGAATTATCACAAAGACACAAATATCCTCGTACTAACGACCATGATAATATTTTCATCTTTAAATTGTATAATAGGTTACTTAATTCTAATATTCAAAGTAACATTATGAAATTGATTCTGTTGAACGCGAATTCACTATATTATTGCACGTTGGTAAGACGTAGACAACACATACGGGTGTAGCGTCCTCTTAAGCTTAACTGAAGCTTCACTCAGAATAATTTTATTGAAGAAATGATTTATCGTTGCTTTAAAATTCAACACACTCATCCAGAATATTCCACCCGAGGAGCAAAGAATACCCATGGTGTGAAGATGTCCGGCTTTTTTCTTTCATTTGTGGCGAGACAGAATTAGTAACGCCTTCTATACGATAAAAGGAGAAACAAAATCAGATCTTCAATCATTTTGACATAACAAATCCTCTCTAGATCGCGGTGACGCCAGAACCATCACTAAATATTAAGTATTCATGTATCAAATCCTAAACCAATACTATTCACACTATTTTAATAATACATTAACAGAAAACTTCTCCATAATCAGATAAATTATTTCTTTTTTAAACAATTCCAAAACCCGCAAAACATAAAACCAATAATAAAGAAACATGGCATTTCCCCAATATAACAACACTCGGTCCTTAGATGCCGAAGGCCACATATAGGCCTGCCGGGGAGCTTAGGTGAATCAGTATCAACAGTAGCGACAAGTACCTACGAACATCTAGGATTATTGCTCCGTAACCGATCAACCTCGTGTCAGTATCACGTTCGTATATTTTTCCATAGAGTGAATATGCCCAGCTAACGGATGTCTTTGTCGTGAACAGTCGAGAGTACTTGGCAACGTTTGTCGTTATATCTTGTACTCTCGCAGTGTTTGACCATCGACTCCTCTACCGGCTGGTCTAATCACCACTGTAAAACGTCTTCGTGCCAACAGCGTTCCCTTGTAAAGTGTCGTCGGCGTTACCACCTCACGTGTCACCGATACAACAGTTTCACCCATCATCATCGTTCCGGTTCCATTCATCCTCATCATCACTTCATAGTATATATTGACCAGTTAATTGTCAATAACCATGACCATGCAGTTATTGTAACGAATATTTGTAGTACTATTTCAAGTAACCAGTCATACTATTAAATATGTACGAGGATTACCTCATTAATTTCTTTTGTAAATTTTTATTTGTTTATTGATACACATTAATTCATTTGTTTCATTTTTAAATATAATAAAAAGTGTGATTAAGTTAAAATCCCTATTTTTATTATAAGTGACAACCCTTTGAGAAAGGAAAAAAGGAGAGGTTGTTACACATTTAAAATATAAATTTAAGAGAACTATTCAAAATAATAAGGGAGGTTAAATCTCCCTTATTACTGATTTTTGAAGAGGGTGACAGAATTCAAATTTGCACCAAATGCGAAAATCATAAAGGCGGTTGTGCGCGCATGAGGGACGCTTGTCTACTATACATAGGCACAAATAGGATAAAAAGTTTGGGGGGGCTAATATTTTTTTATTCATTTTGATAAGTATAGTCGTATAAAATATTTTCGGAAGTATACCTATAATATGTATGATGTACCTATTTTACCTACGCTTATTTATCGTACATCTATATAATGAAAATGTATTTAAGGATCAAGGATTATATCAAAAAAAAAAAAAAACATTGAAATACAATTTTTATTTCAACATAGGTTAATATTAAGAATATTAAATATTAATCATAGGAAAATATTGTGTTTATTAGTAATTTTACAATTAATAATAATTGATTCATATAGTATTATACAATATCACTCAATATCATTAAGTAATATTCATTGTTGCACCATAAATATTTTTATATATACTTATTCAAATATCATGCATTTTTTTTTTTTTTTTGGGGGGGCTAAAAATACTTTTAGGGGTGCTAAGCCCCCCTAGCCCCCCATCTATTTGCGCTAATGCTACTATACTGGAGCCAGTTGCGACTACACGCACGCGGCTTTAGAAATCGATTCAACGCGCATAATACACGTGTACTTATTATGTTATGAATTTATGATATATAGTAGCCATGTATATTATCAGTCATCTGAACTTACTATAACTATTTCGTATTCCCACTCCGCCAGTTATACATTATATTATTTAGTTGTCGTGGATGTGTATTAGAACATGTAGTTATAGGCACCGTAAGGTGGTAAGGAGCAAGGAGGTGCACTTGCACCCCCCTAGTTTTTTTTAAAAAAAATAAAAAATATTTTTGAAAAAAATAAATGTTGGTGGAAATATTGTATTTTACACAACTATCCTCAAGCTACATATTTTTTTTTTTAAATAATATAAGTGTTTAGGTTAATGCCTAGGTTTTTTCAAATTTCTCAATTGCATTTTCATTGAATTTTAGTATTCTCTTCTTATTTCGTATAAAATCAGTGTATACTATGCACCCCTTGACAACTATTCTGGCGGCTCCTTTGCATGCAGTTATCTGTACACTCCGTACCGTTCTCGCCCCGATACTATAACATGGACATACTTTGCACCACGGGTATTCTTCGTTCTTCGGGTTAGATCTTTTGACAGGTGTATAGAATTTTTAAGAAACGATTAATCATTTCTTCAATAATACGATTCTGAACAAAGGAAGTTAATAATAATAAAGAACAATATTAATTGTCATTTTCAACACATACACCAAGAGTATCTGACCCGAAGAGCGAAGAATATCCGTGGTGTGAAGTATTTCCGGCTTTCTTGTCTATACTTTGTTTTGCTTTACTATATTGTATTTTACATTTTTTTTTTTATCTAATAAATAAAAAAAAAGTGTTGAAAAAATGCCCAACATTTTTTTTTCTTCACATTTTCATTGTTCAATAAGGAACACATGAGGGGAGTATACGTCTTTCTAAAAAATAACAAATAACATACTTATGCATAACTGGTTTTTCTGGCCATATAATGATATCAATTTAGAGAATTATAAATAGTCAGCACCTATCACGAAATAATCCTAGATCCACGCTTGGCTGCACACTTGCACGCGCCTTTGTTCTTAACAATATATTTGTATTATTTTTACCCATTTACTATTGCTTAGTGTTCCGCACTTCAGTGCAGCTAAAGGATATAATAAATAAAATCTAGGTATACGGGTTATGCGCGCGGCACGACGTCGTACAAGTACAAGTCGTATAAATCGTCGTGATATCCGATACATGACATGGCATTATGCGTGTGTGTACCAGGCACCCGTGTACTATCCTGTACGGTGTATTATAAAATATAAATTGTATTGTAATATACAGGGTGATCCGGAGAAGCCCGATATCCTTTAAGCTTACAAATTACAATATTCCGTTCACGATTTTCAAATTTATTTCCAGAAAATAAAACCGATAATAGCTCGTGTTACAACGTGCCAAAAAAGATTTTGAAAAAATCGAAGAATAACCAAACACCGACCGCTATGTCGGATGTAAGAATAACCCCTGTTCGAAATGAGTGTGACCCAGTGAGATTTGACATATCTCGATCTGGGCGGGACTCTTTCGCCAAAACCGCACATTTCCTTTTTCCGCCAAATCAAAAATGACGATTTCCTTTTCTGGGAAAACTACACTTTTTCCTTTTCCGCTCTAATTCGATATTATTTTATCGATAGTATGTATAATAATTATTACGCCGTGTTAGAGATGTACCTGTGCGCTAATATCCGAATGCGCCAATTGAATAATAATTATTATTCTTGATACATTTTTTATAAAACCACTCAAGAGGTTATCGGTAATTACCGGTAACCAAACTGAAATGTCCCCCCACATTGCACAGCATTTCGAGGGACGTATATATAGATTAGGCGAAGCGAAGCGGAAAATGCCAAAACATGCGCAGAAACTGTTGACCAATTTCTGTTGTGAAATTATAGGGTGTTAAAAATATCGCATATTGGAAAATAATATCGATTTTTATGCTTGGCAGAAAGGTAAGAGGTGTGGTTTTGGCGGAAACGGGATGTGCCCTCTCGATCTCACTGTCTGAGATTCATTCTTTCAGGTTTATTTGAAATCAAATGTAAATACTGTATACACCAACAACTAGACTTTTGGACATTGAAGTAATTGATATAGGTCGTCCGGGACATCACGCGAGAAGTTCGAATGATCGATAGACATTTAATGTTGAGGACAGTCATGGTCGTTTTAAAAATAAGTATGGAAAATCGCACCCAATAAAACGGTCAGCGTTTGACGGATGTTATCTTTTGACATGTTGTATAAGCCATAAGGTTTAACTTTTGGAAATAAATTTGAATTCATTCGAAAATCGACTAAGTACTATAACTATTATGTATTCAAAAAACTGACAGACTTCTCTGCGTCATCCTTATACATATTAGGTATAGAATTACGTAACGGAGGCACTTTACTCCCCTTTCCTTTCCAACTTTCAACACCACTGCATACAAACGCGGGCGTACGCACGGCGGTCTATACCAGTGGTTCCAAACTTTTTTTATTCTATTTCCCCCTTGTAACATTTCAAAAATCTTATCCTCCTTAAATTTGAGTTATGATTTTATTTGTTGGCCATACAAATAAATAATACAAAATGACTATAAGTACGATATACATATATTTATATAACTATTGAATTTGTATTTTCATTATTTTATAAATTAGATATAAATCAAGTTACTAATTCATATAAATAGTTGGGATTAAAAAAAAGTTTCAAAGGCATTTTTGTCAAATTTTTGGATAATTTTCTTAAAATTTGGAAAAACTATGTAATAGTATTTATAAACAATGGTAATAAGTACAAAGCAAATATATTAAATTTAATTCTGTTTATTAAACTTCATATTTACCATTAGGTAATTATCTAAACGTTCTAAACCATAAAAAAATATATGCGATAATAGTGTGATTTATTATGATTTGTGTAACGTAACAATCTCATTAAAAACTGATGAGTCCGAGATACAGGCTGATTAATTATAATTAATTTATATTATTTTTTCAAATGCAATACGAATTTAATTATAGTTAAAAATTAAATTTTAGTATTATATAATTCAATATCAAACAAATATTTTGTACGTTTTAAATTCATAAATGTTGTGTTTTATTTTATTTCTATCATTTAACATATAATCATAATATATGTGTATTGTTATTTATTAATATTACATAGAAAAAAGCCGGAAATACTTCGAACCATGGCTTGGCTAGGGACTAAAACCTTAATGGTTTTATGGGCTCCAGTTCAGGTTCTGTTAAATTTTTTTTTTTTTAGAAAAAACGGTTTTAGTTCTTAAATATTTTGAAAATTTCGGTTTCAGTTCGTAAATACAAAAAAAAAAAAAAATCGGTTACAGCTAAAAAAATTGCATGTTGCCAATTCACCATTCATGTTAGTAAATACCTATTATATTCATCCGCCTGTGATTTATCGGCGGATATTTATAATTCAAAATCAAGAAAGTTTACATATAGGCTACAGCATACAGCGTACAAAGTTTTTACTTAGGTCTTGGTTTGTTGCTTTAACTAAAGTTTTACCGAAAAATATTCTCATAAATTTTTGACGAAAATATTTATTAAGGCATAATTATATGAACTATAGTTAAATTACATTAGACATTGATAATTAATTATTATTTGTATTGAACTTAATAACTACATGAACAATTTCGCGTAAAATAAATTCTCTTAATTACCTATCAAATTCTAATTTAAACATTTTAAACCAAGTTTTAGAATCAAACAAAATAAACTCCATTGTCTTCACTTATGTTTTACGTACATAAATATATTTTACACGCTCACTGTTTTTTAATTCGATGATAATTGAAATAAGTATGAATTAATCATATATAATATTATTTAAGTTCTATTTTTGAAAAATATTATATACGACATCCGATGGTTTGTAATTTAAATAAATAATATCCAACACCTAAAAATTTTACCGACTAAATCCTTTGATACTCTAACTATGAATTATGGTTTTTTAAAAAATTTTATGTATTATTTACCTAATATTGTTTTTCCACACTGTATTCGTACTCCGTAGGTGTAAAAATATATTTTGTAAACTCTGAAGTGGATTAGTTTATTTGTTAGCCGATAAAAGCAGATTATCAACGACTCATTTATATTTCTCTATTTCGGGCGACACGCGACGAGTAGGAGGCACCTTAGATTATCACTACCGTTAACTATAATATATTATCATTGATTATAGAATAGTCTATAATGGTAATTCGTTAATATTTTTAAATAGACACCTTAAAATATTTATTTTTTTGCTTTTTTGCCGTTTGCTTTTTTTTGGCTTACTTTTATTTCCCTTTGCTTTTTTTATCAATATGCTTTTTCTTCTTTTGGTTTTTTTTTACTTGTGTTATTCACTGTTGCTTTTTTACTTGCTTTTTTTCCTAAAATCCTGTAAAATAGTACACCTCTTTTGAATAAATAATTTTTTTATGCATCAAAGGAAAATGTTTTGAACAATAAAATAGCTATTGAATGTATTGATCATTGCTCCCCCCCCTCTCAATCCTAAAATTCTGGCTACGTCACTGATTAAATACTACGGATTTACACACGAAAATAGATTTATCTGATTATTCAATTAGCGGTTATCATGTATTTTATATTGCCAGATAGTACTAAATTTCGCTCCATAAAAATTTATTTTTTTTTAAATTTTCGAGCATTTTTTTTTCAAACTATAAAAAATATCAAAATTAAAAAAAATCTTCATGGTCCACCTATTACAGGTCACAGGACCAACAGTGGTGTGCGGACCAACGGTCGGAAAACCAGGGCTTATTTTAACATGCGTTTGAACACATTTTGCGTAGTTCTAAATGAAAAATAAGCACCTCAAATTTAAGAAATGCGCAGCTGTAATTTAAAAGTTATATTTCATTTTATTGAAGTTATTGTCAAAATAGTTATCATTAGTATTGACATATTAACAATTTATAAATTAGATGTACCTATTGAAGTTTTGTTAAAAAATATAAAAAATGTTATTAAAAGTCAAAGTTCATAATAATAAATTTTTTTAGCATACCTTTTTATTCGTATTTTGTTATCAAATAACACGCATATTTAATCCACAGAAGGTGATTTTTTTTTTTTGGGGGGGGGGGTGAAATTTAAGTTTTACGCACTTCTAAAAAGTCCTTAAAATAAGCCCTGCGGAAAACATTGATACACACCCGTCAGCCCATGAAGTATAAAAAACGCCTCCTCAGTCCACACAATATGGATTTCAAATGAATATTAGATGTCTAAGTAAGGAAGTCCCCTATCAATAATAGAGAAGTATATTTCACTAATCAATACTCAAAGGTTTAGTAATTGGTGACATTGGACGTTGAACAACGACACACGAATGGTAATCATAAAGCGTCCAACTTATAATATTATGTAACAATGTAACATATTCAGTTGTTTTCAGTTTTATACTTTTATATAATAGTGTAACCGAGTACTGAATAAGTATAACGGGATTCCGTTTAACCAGAACAGCGGAACATTGAAGAAAACTACTTGTAGGACAATGTTATTATCCAATTGACAATTACCATAATAAACGAATGAATATAATATAATGAAAAATCTACAGTTGGAATATAACTATTTTATCATGTCATCAGTAGCTTCGTGAAGTCAAAATTAAATATTTAGTATATATTAAATATAAATCAGGAACATGGAAGGAATACGGTTGAGATCGACACGTTCAATATATAATATAGACTGGCAACAAAGTATCATTAATTGGACTTGAGTAGTATATGAGAAGTGCTCAAGTTGAAGTAAGAATTTTAAGGCAGACAAACTTCGCACCATGGAACTTCATTCCTCGGGTGGGACTTCCGACTTGGTAGATGTGGTAAATTAAAAAAAAAAAAATGGATAAATCATTTTTTTAACAAAATGGTTCTGGGTGGTTTATTCAAGACAATTTTACTTCAAAATTATAGTTGATTATTATTAAAAAAAAAAAGCCGGACATACTTCGCACGATGGGTGTTCTTCGCACGACGGGTGGGATTTTCTTAACGGGTGTATTGAATTTTAAAGAAACGATAAATCATTTCTTCAATAAAACGATTCTGAACGAAGGAAGTTAATAATATAAGAAAAAAAAAATGCAAAAATTCGGAGTGCCGGGCGGGATACGAACCCGGTACTGCACGCTTCAAGGCCTACATCATTTCCACTCGGCCACAATCATTATTTGATCTTGTATGTGAAATAGTAGGTATTTAATATAATAACCGAAAATATTGAATTTTCAAAATATAATAAAATAGATAGAAAACTATTGTTGCATGTGGATTTTAATTCACACCGTCGTATTCAGCGTTGAAAAATACATAAGATGCAATAAAACATTATCAACCTCCAGTAATTAAATGCTTATAGTATATAGATATTTCGTAATATCTGTTTGTATTTTTTCCAATTTTTTTTCAATCAAACCCTTGTAAAATGTTTAACTATTCGTCCGTAAGAAATTTTATTGAACCCAAAATATTTGCAATAAAATTTTCTATCTAAGCACCAAATTTCAAAACAATTGTCGAACCAATTTTCTTATATGTACGTTGAAGTGCGTAATTTTAGGTAAAACTAACGAATTTCGTCGAAATTCTAACTTCAAACGAGTATTAAAAAAAAGTTGACTAACGATTTTTGAGATTTTTCAGGTCAATTAAAAATATATGTCAGTGAGATCATATTAAATTTTCAAGTCTTAATATCAAAAATAAAAACATTTATTAGATAAAAACTAACAAAAAATGAGAAATTTCCGAAATTTTTAAAATGCCGTACTTAACTCAAAATTGATCAAATATTTTTGAAATTTTAATAAATGTTCTTGTAACTATTTTTAGTAGTTGGTGAAAATTTCAAGTGCCTAGCTGCATTATTTTAGAAGTTATGTCAAAAAGTATTTTTCAATTTTACGGAAATCTCGGTAATTGCGTATTTTGCCGTTTTTCGACAGTTTTTCCCCGTTTTTGGAAAAAGTTTTGAGAAATTGGAAAAATTACCTCTTTAAAGTACCATCTGGGTGTGATTCCGGTTCTATAGAGATACTGATCGAAACTTTCGGACAAGTATTTCTGTACGAAAAAGTGTTTACAGAAAGCGAGAGAAAAAAATAAATAAACATCATTGTAAAATCATAAGCTACTTCATTTCGTTCAGAATCTAAATATATATATTAAATGAGCCAGATTTATATTTCACTATTAACTGATAAAATAAAAAAAAAATGGATGACCTCTCTAAAGTACCATTTGGGTGTGATTTGGAATCCATAGAAATACTGATCGAAACTTGTAGACAAGTACGAAAAAGTGTTTACAAAAAGAGAAAAAAAAATAAACATCATTTAAAACCATAAGCTTCTTCACTCCGTTCAGAATCTAAAAATATCGATATGAATATACGCTGTTGACCAGCGGTTCTCAATCATAAGGTCACGACGCAATTTTGGGTCGCGAATAATTTTGAACGGGTCGCTAAGAATTTACAGCGTCGATATAATATTTTAATTTTGGACTACCAATGTGAAATAATTTTTAAAATAATTAACGAGACTTCTTTTGTAAACTATTCGATAAACAAGCTTATAATTTATCCTTTTGGGCGTTGGTTTTAAATAAATAAATAAATAAATACACGATGAGCTGCATTGGTTTCTTTTAGTTACGATAATTATTAAAAAAAAAAGTAAGTGGGTGTGGGAAGACGGGTAGCTTCCCGTTGAAATCATTTTCAAAAAGGTCGCAATTTAGTTAAATACTTTGGGTCGCCAACTTACAAAGGTTGAGAACCGCTACTATTGACGCTGTGTGGTACCGTGGATCCTCAATTGTCGTTCGCTTCCGTCTGCGCGGGCCCCCCGCGAGTCCTTGGCCGCGGGCCGTGGCACTTCGGGTTTTGTGCGGACGGCTGCGACTTTTGCCGTTTCGCAGAAGAGGTCGTCCGTGGCCGACCACGAAGAAATGATTTATTGTTTCTTTAAAATTTCACAAACCCACCAAGAGTACCTGACCCGGGAAGCGAAGAATATCCGTGCTGCGAAGTATGTCCGGCTTCTCTGCCTTTACTTACTTAATTTTACTTAATCTTTCACTGTTATATATCAATATAATACCTTATCATTGTCTGAACTTAAAATATAATATGTCTAATTAAAAAAAAAAAAAACTGAGTTGCATATTTTGGATAATTTCAGGTGCATATTTCCAACAATTGGTGTGCAATAAGTCCCGCCGCTGAACCCTACTAATTAATAATATCCTTCGAAAAATAGAAATCGTAATACGATACAGATCCGTTGGAGTTCATAATATTATATGCTTTCTGGTACTTGGACCATTTATGGGCCGGTGGAGTTTACCATCGCCCGTTTTATTTTATTTGTTCGTTTTATTTTTATGTTGCGAATAATTGCGACGTGGATCCGTGGCTGCAAGGGCTGCTGCGGCGACGAATCAGTTGGACGCGGTCGTTGGTACGAGTGTCGCTGCTGTTGCCGTCGAGTGCCGCCACACGAGCCTGCGCTTACGATCATGCGTGCCAAAAAGCATCCCGCACTCCGCTCGCCGACTGTCAATTCAAATGCCCTGCGCGGCATCCGCCCCATCCCTCCGGTCCTCGTCACCTGGGCCGGCGGACGCACGTCGCATAAACGGTCGTTGCGTCGTCTCGCGCGAGTGTGTGTGTGTGTGTGTACCGCATAGCGGCGGCCGCGACGGGTAAACGATGTTCGGATCGGCGGTGGCGCACGAGTCGCGGCGGCGGCGGCGGCGGCGGTCGTCAGTGACTGTACGGTGGTTATCGTGCGCGGAACGTGTCGCGCGTTCGAGGGCGGATATCACGAATTCGATTGAATACGCGCGCGCGCGCGCGCCCAATAAAAGCCGCCGCCCTCTCGCCCGGCAAAAGTCGCATCGTTCGCGTCCTGTCATAATATTATTATCATATTATTATTATTATTATTGTTTTTGTTTTTCCCTGTTCATATTATATCGTAACCGCACCGTCTCGTTGTCGTCCGTCGGTAAACAACGTCTCGCCGGAATTCCAACGCTTTGTCGCGACGGATAAAATTATCGCGACGTTCCGATACGTGTATCCCGCGCGACCATTTTCATTCTTCACCGACAGCCACCAACAGCGGTCAGAGAGAAGCAGCAACAGCGCTGTTTCTCGTGACTTCTGCTGCTTTTTGCTGCCGCGGCCGGTGCCCCGGGGTTCGTTCGGACCGTCACCACCACATCGTGCGCGTGCGCGCGGTGATCTCCAGTGGGTTACCGCGTGTGGTCTGCTCGATTCCGTCGAGACCGCTCTTTATTATCGCCGCCGCGGCCACGTGCACCTGCAACTGTCATCAACGACGACGCCGCCGCCGCCGCGCTGTTCGCTCTGAAAAACGTTAAGACCCGTAAGTTCACGTAGTTCACTATAAGATTATTGCCCCTTCAATGGTCCGGAGATTTTCAAACTGGGGGAGGGAGAAGGGTCGTAATTCGTTAAATCAGAGGTTCTCAAACTTTTCAGGCATAGCCCTTCTCCCCTATACTTTGGTCAACCCCAAACGTGGCCCCCTCTCGTAAAAATAATTTTAATAGTCATATGTTTAGAGTACCAAAAAGTTAATAACAAACAACAAATATTTGCTAATATTAATATTCATTTTACAAACGTATGTTAAAATAAAATGTATTTATTATAAAAGGGTTAAATCAATCGGTCACTTTTAACGTGATGGGTGGGCTTGTTTTTTTTTCATCACTAAGTTTGGTGGAACGAAGAAAGACACCCTATAGGACGCGGTTATTATTACGCAAATTTTATAAACCTTTTTCTGTTCTACCAATACAATGTTGATTTTTAAAATTTTTATGCGCCCCCCCCTACCGTACTGGTTACTTTGGCCAGGAAAATATAATAGTTACTATTAACATTATGTTACTACTGCATATTTACTAGATACAGGTTAGGTTAGGTTAGTTCTAAAAACGTATATATTTTGAGATATTTGAAACAAATTTTGAAAAATCTCTAAACATACAATATATAATAATTTATATAACATATAATATATAAAATCTCTAACATTTTATCAAAATATGTACATTGTCCGACATAAAATTATAAATTACCCGGACTAATTATGAATGTCAAGGATGGCACGGGTATATGATATTTATTATTTTACAGTTTGACTTAAAATGTAGCGCTGTGCTCATTAATAAAACGTTGCAACGATTTTAAATTTTAAATTTGGAAGTGTTTATTTCGATTGTTTTTAAATAAATCCTTTTTACTTGTTTCTTTTTTCTGCATATTTTTAATTAATTAATGAATGTCGACTGACCAAAAATTAGATTCTTTTCTTTAAATATTTTTTTGTACCTCAGTATTAAACCAAAAGCTTAAAAAAAACGTTCACTTTTACCTACTAGCATTGATTAAATATACAAGTATATTTAATCAATGCTACTAGTAAATATTATACCCAAGTCACATTTTTTTTTAAAAAATTGTTATTTATAAATTTGTTGTATTAAATATTTTAATAATTAGATGGAGAATCCAAAAAATCCATTTAACACTGGCCGATTAGCGCCCTATGCTACAGTCTTATTTTGCCTGTAAGGTTAATCAAGGCCTTCAGTGCCTTGATTCATACCCACCGTACGAGACGTGCCAGACGACGGTAAGGAAATTATGGCTGACGCAAGTTATATCTAGTTGTTATCTGTTTATGAACGAGATAACTGAATAATAATAATAGAGAATGAATTATTGTAAAAATAATAAATCAATACGTTCATTATCTATCTATAAGTTTAAGGCATTTAACAACGCGTTTTCGCTTTCATTGTTTTGTTTTACTAATGTTTCACCTTTAATTTACTTGTTAATCAAATATTAGAATCTATTGTTAATAGTTACGATATTTTATCGATTTACAGTTGAAAATGGTGACGCTAAGAGCACCATCGTTCGTGGTTCGACGCGTTTGCGTCTTCATCTTCTTGGGAGTCATGGGTTATTCGATTTTTCAAATGACTCGCAGTAATTCTAATTACGATCCGTCAGATCGAAATGGTTTGCTGTAAGTAAAAGTTAGATTTCTTATTCGCTAATTTTTTAGGTTGACAAAATATTTAAAATTAATAATAGGTACGAAAATTACACGTTTTGTAAATCTATGTGTTTCGAATTCTACTGAACTATAATATTATGTGATCATAAATATATGTTGAGGTAAAAGTACGAATACCGGTGAATCCTAGGTTTTACCGACTGGCGACTGCTCTCGGTAAATGTCCGAATTTCGGACATTTACCAATTGATTTTGGTAAAACCTAGGATGTACAAAATAGTTTAGTCAAACCCCGAATGATTTTTGTACTTCGGACTTTTACAAATGAGATTCGGTAAATCTTAGGATAAACAACCAGCGTTCGTAAAAGTCCGAAATTTAATTTTTTTTTTTTACCAATTGGGTGATATTTATAAGTTTATACATTATTTTGATAATACCAATTGTGTGATATTAATTTATTATTACTAAATATTAGCGCGACCGACTTCGGGAATTTATTTTCGACTCTAATATGAATCATGATTCATATTAATAAAGTTTTAGAGAAATCTAGTTGACCTTAGTATGTGATAAAAGTTTTTCATACCTAATACAGGGGACATAGCACTTTTCCGAAAATGATAAGAATCTAGAAAATGATAAGAACCAACAGTCGAAAAATTACTGCCAACTGCTGCCATCAAAATGTTCATTGCAATATAAATGATAAAAATTATAAATT
>JAIPRM010008447.1:0-15887 GCA_025469315.1 Stegophylla sp. TES_Ste_2020
TGAACGAAGGAAGTTAATAATATAAGAAAAAAAAAAATGTCCAAAATTTTTTTTCACATTTTCAAAATTTTCTTGGGCCAAAATCTTTTTTATAGGATTTTCTATCTATGTTTAAATTTTCATCAAATTCTGATCAAAAAATTATGGTTTTCGAGTCGTTTTTGTCAAATTTTGGGTAGTTTTTTTCCAAAAAAAACATTGAAGAATTGAGAAATTCAAAAAATGACCTCTTTAAAGTACAATCTAGAGACGAATCGGGTTTCAAAAAGTTATTGATCGAAACATTTGGACAAGTATTTCTATACGAAAAGTTGTACACAGAAAAAAAAAATAAGAAAAGAAAGATAAACATCATTGTAAAAACACTAGCACTTCATTCAGAATCTAAAAAATATGATAATCTCAAGCGCTTTAAATTTATATTACATGCATAGAATGTTAGGTTATAATTAACCTAACTGGATGTCTTTGGAAATCCCACAATTATCTCTGTTAGGCTATGAGGCCCAGTGGTGTATACTTAAGGAAGAGGTGCCCTAGAGGTTGGAACACCCATTTAATCGATAGCAAAAATCACTGTTATCTCGTATCGGATAATATTATGCAGAGGCGTATGTATAAAGAGATCAAACGGTCAAAACAAATAATACGTTGATTTTATAATAAGTAAGTACTTCCTTCCTTTCTTTTTTTTTTTTATAATCTTGTTCGAGTATAAACAAGAAATATCAATGAAATGGCAAGTATATTTTGTACCAAAAGGAAAATATTTATTTAACCGACGATTACAAAACATATATTTCGATGCGACTCGTTTTCGTATTGGACGAGGCCAATGTTAATTACAATAAAAAAAATAAAAAACGAATTGGAACAGTACGATTAATAACAATTAGCCGTGTGAGCAAAAGTAATTTTAAGCAAAAAATTTTAAAAAAATCACTAACGCACGTCCAATCGATGCCATTGCGATTCACATTCAATTATTTCAAGGCACAATCTATTGAATTATGTATGCGTGTAAAGCTTCGAATGAATAAATAATGGTTTAATGTTGAAAAACGAAGTATTTTCCCGAAATCTGGTGTCCAAACATTTCTACTGAGCTATGTTTTTTGCGAAGCCGTACCAAAACACTACAAATGTTACTACGCCGCACTTGCGTCAACGCGGTTAGGGGGCGGACTAATTTTATTCTATTTATTTGAAACGATTACCGATCAGAACGCAAAATAAAATGAATTGTTTCCTTATGTGTGTCCATATTATCATAATGTACGATTTTAAAGTCGTTTAGGTTTGATAAGTTTTTTTTTTTTTCCATGAAACGTACACATGAACTGTATCACATGGTCTGTATCACGTTATTGTTGTTGGTGAAAATGGGTGAAAATTCTGAGTTTATAATTCTATTAATTTCGAAATTATTGCGAAATTAATGAAATAGATTTTATGAAAAGCTCTTTTAAGGTATATTTTGCGATTTTTTGACAGACTTCTTTTGTTTTTTTTTAAAAAAGTATTGAGTATTTTGAATAATTACCTTTTTAGATTTACCTATCTTCTAGGTGTGATTTCTGATTTAAAAAGTTACAATGCAAACTTATCAAACCAGATCTACCAGACAAATATCTGGGGGGGGGGCTTTGAGTGCTTTTGGGGGAGGGGGTCATTGCCTATGACTGAGTATATAAAATTTTAGTTCCCATTTCATCTCCAGATTACATCCCGCCCCCCCCCCACACGTCATAAGAAATTTTTAATAAACAATACACAAACAAAAACATTATGTAGCTCTCGGACAGTCCTCGTAACACAGTAAATTATAATCAATACAATATTTTATTCTACTATGAATTCTTCGATTTACTCACGTTTCTAATTTATTAGCGTTGTGCTATGCGTCAACTCCGGTAAACATATTATCTAATACAACACATCACATTTCCTCTTAAAAATTCTTTTCGCGTTCCCGCACTTACTTCCGTATGTGTTTTATAATAATTACAACGAAACAATAATAGGAAGTAGACTGCACCTCCGCACGCGTATTCCTTTCCGTACGAACGAATAATGAATAAATCATATTTATTCATCTGGATTAAAAATTAAAAAAATTACAAGAGTTTGATTGATAAAAAAAATTCATAATTTTAATTAAAAATATTTATTTCGTGAATTTGTGAAACTCGGAACATAAATTGAAAAATAATATACTACGATCAACCTCTTCGTTACATAAAATATCAAACGGATTCGAAATTTGAAATTTCATTATGAAAACAATTTCAAAATTCTATAATAATGTACTCAAAAAGTTGACCGACATATTTTGGAATTTTTCTCAGCTAATAAATGTTTATTCTACACATCATTTTTTCACACCATTAGTCAATATTAGTAAAATCAGTGTCAAATTGATCAACAAAAAGAGTATAAATACTAATATAATATACATAAAAAAAAAAAGTTAGTGATACAAAGAAATTATAAGAACATGCATTTACCGTATAAATTCCTTATTACAATTAAATATGCAAATTAAGACTTTGTATTTGAATTATAATAATTATAAATAATATAATTATATAAAACGAAACAAATTTAAATCTAATTAATTTTTTTATGCAATGTAGCAAAAAAAAACGTACAAATTCAATAAATTCACAACTTTGATTATACATAATAAATGATTGAAAAAATTGGGACATCTCGTTACATAATATACAGGGTGTCCCTGTACGATTTAACAAATGCAATAACTTTAATTCTATTAATAATTGTATTATTATTATTTTAATTTTAATTCGAGCATTTCTTTACAGCAAAAACGTAATTTGTTTTGTTTTTTTTTTTTTTTTTGAAGGGAGAGAGAACCCAAAATTCCAAATTTGAAATCGAAATAACCATTTTGTTAATCTGATTTTTAGAAAAATATTAGTACTTAAATTTCTAATGAAGATTAATCCGTTCATTTTCTATGGTTTTATTTTTTTTTTTTTTAAGTTTGCGAATAATTTAATAATGTTGTTAAATGAGTCCTATATATTTCCACTAATAGTATTTGACAAAATTATTAAATTATTCGCAAACTTAAAAAAAAACGTAGAAATTTAACGGATAAATCGGTATTAAAGATTTAAGCACCAATATTTTTTTTAAAAATAAAGTTTACAAAATGGCTATTTTGAACCAGTAAAAAAAGCGAAATATTCTAATAATATATATATATATATATATTTTTTAAGTTAAGAATTATTAGTAAAACAAAAGTTATTGAATTTGTCAAATTGTACTGAAACACCCTGTATATACATAAAAGTCAAAATTAATTATTCAATTTGGATTAACTTGGTCAATCATTTAGATTCGACCGAATGTAAGTATATTTGCCATTAAATAGACATAATATTCAATTAGATATTTTCATAAGATTCCTCATCCACTCATTATCGAATAACGTATTTGCCCATCAGCACCTAATTCCGAATCCGTTAACGTGCGTTTTCTAAAAAATATACAACAGTTGGGCGGAGAAATATGAAAAAAAAAAAAAAATGATAATTACAAATTGACTTAATTGATAAAGTCAATAAAGTACTATTAAGAATATACCTGGTGTAACTTTCATTTTTATCTCAATAACTCACCAAAATAGTATGCCAAATATGGAATAACATTGTCACGAGTGAGCCGTATTTTATAAAAAAAAAAAAACACCTATTATACTACCATACGCTGACCTTGATCAACTTATACGCCATGAATCGGCGGTGTGTTGCCATTTAAAACGGTATTTTTTTTTTTATTAATAATCGCTACAACTGTTTACTTTCGATTTTACCCGTTCGACTGGTTTATAATTTATGTATTCCGAGGGACCCAGTAAGAACTGATCAGTGGCCGCGGTATCGGGAGCTGAAAATCAAGTTATATAAATTATTTTTTATGCACATATTATATTTATTTTCATAATAAAAGTCCGAGATTTCCAATAAATGTCCGCAACCGACCGTGTTTTAATTCAATATTAATTTTTAAATGCCAGTGTATTATATCAGACTAGCTTTTAACGTTGCTAAATATCTTCGTTTACGTTTTTACGTTGAAAGACGTTAAAAATCAATTAATACTTCAGGCAACTAACTACTAATCAACTATATAATACGTACCTGTTGAATGCTTTCTTGATTGTTTTCCGTAACACGAAGGAGTTTTCCGCCAACACCTTATTATTATTATTCATAATGTGTAGTTAGTGTATAAGTAATAATTATGCTTAAAATTTAAATTAAAAACATTTTTTTTTTTTTTTTAATATTGGCACTCCTAAATGTATAAATCAGCTCTTCCAAAGTAAATCTTTGTTTAATCTGGGGTAAATTACGAATCATTAATTTATTTAAATATATTATTCCAATTAAAAAAAGACGTATTTTTTTTGGTGACGTATGCCTTGAAGTATGTATTTAATATGTTTTTAATGATGATACTATAATTATATTACTAACATACTATAATTTTTTTTTATTCTTGAATAATTCCAACAGATTATCATCTCATGAAAATATAAATTATACATATTATGTAAGACACAAGCCTCTTTGGTAAAATCTATTCATTTTGTTCAATACAATACAATGCACAGAGATGTTTTGGAGAGTATACACGGGTAATAATTACTAACCCACCCATCGGGTATATTATAATATATACCTATTTTCTATTTTACTAAATTAGCATGTACTCGGTAGAAATTCTCACAATTATTTGACAATATTATCAAGTCTATATTGTCTCATCAAGTCTAACTTATAATGTTATAACTTATAAATAAGTTAGCTGATTTTATTTTGATGATATAAAGTTGTTAATTCAAATTTTGTAACAACCCTCCACGAAAAAAAATCCTGACTATGCCACTGGTTCAATACGCCAACAATATTTTAGACTGATCACCGTCTGGATAAAATCACTGCAACACATAAATATTTTTAAACTGCTCTTGAATTACAAACTATTCAATATCCAATTCAGTGATTATTAAATTATAACAAGGTATCAAAAATAATATCATTTTTATTTTCTTTGAATGTTAATGTAGTTATGTAGTTATTAAGGAATTATTATCTAAGAATTTAAAATCGTTAGTATGTTATTGATAGATTTTTAAAAAAAATTAATAAACAATATAGAAATTTATGATAATGGTTTAATTTTGCTCGAGTAAAAATAATATTGCAAAGATATTATATCATCACATGTATTATGTTTTATTTGGCACTAGAATATATTTAAATTTTAAATTTTTCGATCGTCAAACAAAATAATTTTTACCCCTGCCCCCCTTCCACACTGAAAAATAGTCTCAAATACGTCACTGGTTATGACGTGCAATCAGTTGTAAGTAATGTGTTGCGCGTGTCTCTTATATAGCCAAAAGAAATTATAATATCAATAATAATATAAAATATAATATATAATAAGTAGAACTCAAAGTCACAGGAACTAACGCAGCCGTTAATGATTAATGTCCGCAAACGAGGTGAAATGCTAATATTTTTTTTTTTTTTTAATGAGTGTTAATTCGGAACACGTGACACTAATGAACCAACAAAGTATTAGTAATTCGATAACTTGCATCATAACTGCAAAGAGGATGTACGACGCCTGTACATTATATAGATAGATAGATACATAATATGATGCATGTCAGTAAAAATTCTTATGAAAAACCAAACTTATCGTTTGGCCGAATAATTTTTTCATTTTTTCAACTGGCAAATATATATTTTCAATTCGCCGGATAAATATTAGAAAAAATCTCGTTTTGAGTTCGCCGAGAGTATAGTAATGTTATAATGAAAACGTTGAAGGAAACAATTATTTTGTTTGTCCGTACGAGAGAGGTCGTGGCACATACGATATCGGTCGAATCCGTGAGCCACGAACTGTCCTAAAAAAAAAAAACCGATTTCTAACTCAAAATATTTGCATAATAGTATACTCGTGTCCGAGACACGCGTTCGGGTTACTCATCGTTAATCCGTTATAAATAAACGCCGCCGCAGAAACAATAGCCATGTTATACACGTATATATATCACGTTCACTATTCTTATACGATAATTTGAGGTGCTATGCCAGTGGTTCTTAAGTAGTGTTCCGCCAAAATTTAAGAAGCGATGGAAAAATAGTGTTCCCAAAATTTTTTTTCGCGTTTTCAAAATCATTCTCATATTATTTTCTATGTACGTTTGAATTTTCATAAACTTTAAATAAAAAAAATTATGGTTTCCGAGTTTTTTTTTTTCAAGTTTTAAATAGGTTTTCCCAATTTTGAGAAAGCAATAGAGAATTTTCAAAAATTGCCTCATTAAAGTACCATCTAGAGTAGGGTGACCGGTTTTGGAATTCATGTCCCACAATCACTTTGTACCGGTTTTGAAATTACACAAAGTAATGTTCCGGAATTTGACTTTACACATAGTTTGTACGTATATGATATATAAAACGGTTAGTTTTTAAAGAATGCCCATAGCACAAAAAAGGTGATAACGTAAAGAAAAAGTTCAAAATTACTTTATTATACCAATGTTACCAATGTTTTTATAAAAATTTCAACTATTTTGTACTTAAAACTAGTTTTTGTTGAAAACAAAGTAATTGCTTTTATTTAACATATTGTAATATTAGACGAACGAGTAAAATAGTAAATTCGATTTCGCGCATTAATAATAATTTTAATAAAATACTTCACTTATTTATGCACTAAAAATTAGAAAATAAACTATCTGTCGTTAAATATTAACGAGATGTGAAAACATAATAATTTGAATATTCTATTAGTCGTCATTACAATTTGAAAGTACTAACAATTTCTAAGGAATAAAAACGATTGAAATAAAAAAGTTTAATACACCATATGCGCCGCTTTGTTATTCCCGCTAGTTGTCCAGTCATGCAAATACTGGAATGTAAGTCCACAGGAAGTTTACAAAAACACAATAAATAGCCTTTTAAACCCACGCAGGCCGATCGAATACAAAGGCACTTTCCACACTGAGATATAAAGCTGAGTTTACACACGATATAAAAATTTATTATAACGCACCGTTTATTAATTGTATATTTATACAGTATATTATTACTATTATATGATATAATATCATAAATGGGGCTCTACAATGTGGAAAACAATACATACAAGGGGAACTCATTAATATTATTATTGTTATTATTTATAGAACAATTTGTTTGGGTAGAAAAAATTATGTGAAAGTTTAGTCCAGCAATGTGGTAGATCAGAAATCTCATCTATTTGGTATTCTAAAGAGGTAATTTTCATATTGCAATCGATTTTATTAATTTAGTTTTAATTGCAATGATGATATTATGAAAAACATCCACCGATTATACCAACACTACTATAAATAACCACTACATAGCGACTTAATTACATTTCCCCGAAAAATTCGACCACTTTTGAATGTAGACTCAGAGTAGTGCAATGATACTAGTTAGTAATGGCTCTGGAATAATGTTTGTTCTTAATTTTTTTTTTTTTTTTAAACACTCTTTTTATTTGAAAAAGTGCTCGGATTCGTATATATACTATAAGTTACCAGTATATTATAATTTTTTAAACATATTTCTTTACAGAAGTGTTTAAAGTAAGTTCTAAATAACATTTTATGATATAGAAAATGACATAATTAGGTTTTTCAACTATATATTCTGCTCAATATAATTGTCGAAAAAAAAAATCAAGAAATCTAATTTAATTAAATTGTTATCATCCATACATAATAAAATATAATGGGAGGAGGCACTTTAGGAACTTAACGCCCCTTTACAAGCGCCACTAAGGGGCTAGTGGCTAATGTCATAATCATCACTAGCTTCTACCAAAACATGATGATAATAATAATAACATGCATATTGCATACTCTTTATTCACTTCAGGATTGCAGTGTACGTTGATCGAAATTAAATTTCATCAAATTACATTGAGGTTACGACATGCAACTGAATATAAATTATTATAATTTAGAATTAATTTGAATTCGCTTACAAATTACGTGACTGAGCCCGACACCGTGCATACGAAATATATATTATAATTACGAGAACTTAATAGGTTAACGTCTAAATTTTCTGATCTGAAAAAAAAACGTCCGTTAGTGGGTTTAATTTTATCTTCTTTTAAGCCATAATTCAACAAATACAATTTTATTATTTTAAAATGGGCATTTTTTAAAGACATCACTATAACCATTCCCATTGACCTCATAAGCAGACAAAATACGAAATACTATATTATCCATAGATTCGACGAGACCGGTTTGAATTTATAAGTGTATAATTATTAAAATATTCAATTGTTCAGAAAAATATTCCACAAATATATTATGAGCACGTAGGTACAAGTAGGTTACCTTTTATAAAAATTTACCTACCAATTATAAAATGTATACCGAAATTCATAACTGTCATACCAGTAATTAACACCATAATATATAATTAAGAAAAAATGCGTGGTAAATTAAAAGTTTATCAATGATAATTATACGATATTACGTGTTTAAACCTATCAAATATTTAAATCGTTGAAAATTATAGGTACTGATTTTATGAAGAAAAACACGATCACATTATTACAAAACTAGTACTCAAATTGCTATATATTGTAATATATTGTGATTATCATATTGACCCAAGTGTAAATGTTATTTTACTCAAATTTCATAATTAACGATATTATGATTATATTATATTATAAAGTTATCTCAGTGAGTAAGTTTCAATGGAAGTAAATCAAACTAAGCCTCATAAGTAGGCACAAGGTAAATAATAATAAATATTGGTAATTAATGGTGATATAAACTCTATAAAATAGATTTCTTAAACATTTTTGGAAGTAATAAAATTTATTTTTACTTTTTTACCAAAATATAAAATTACATTTTAATATGATAAATTAATTATTGTAATCGTTATCTTTATGAGTCTTACGGGAAAAACAGAATTTAATTACCTTCTTTAATGCAAGATATATCGCAATGAGCAAATCCTCGGCGAACCACTGTATATAATATATATATATATATATATATATAATTGTAGAGAATTATTTGATTTTTTTATACTTATCACATTTTTGTAATTTCTATACTTCCAATATTTTTTTTCTTTATAAATTATAAGTATATTTTAAAATTTTTGATTCAACCTGAAAATGGCTTAGATCAAAACATGTAATTACCAATTAAATTATTATAATATTTTGACTTTTGTGTATTTTTAGTCTGTAACAATACATAATACTCATTAGTATTTAAAAAAAGCATATTACTGCAGTACCTAATTTTTTTTATTTTAATAAACACGAAATTGTGCCAAGGTTGAATCATTTTATGTAAATATAATTTATCAAATATGTAATGTAAATAATAATAATGAGTAAAAATGTATAATACAATGTGGTTGTAAATAAAATTTTCGATATAAACACAAATAGCAAATAAAATTTTTAAAAACAGGTATAGAAATAAATATATCATGTTTTTATATTTACAATACATATATTATCATGTAAAAATAAATGTTCTACAGTAGGTAATAAAATCTTACTACTCAAGTAGTCATATTGAAATTCCAAATTTTACGCAGCCCATGGGTAAGTACCTTTTTTTTAATTATTTTCTGCACATTGAAGTAGTCCGGATATGTTACCGACAAGCACTCGATACTTTACAGAGTCGGCTTTCGCAGGATCAGGGGACATAACATTTTGAAGTTGAGACGACACTGCCCATATGGTGTTACCAATAATTTTCATACCGGTAGGAAATTGAAAAAGTTCATCGTCCTGAAAAAAAAATCATTATGTAAACTGAGATTCATTAAAAAAATCTTTTGTCCGACTATTTTCACGGTATACCGGATATTAAAGTGAAAATATAGAATGAAAAATAATTTCAAAAATATTATATTTGGAACAATAATAAAGAAATTATCTTTCAAATAAACTGAAATATTTAATAAAATACTGTCAAAAATAGTATTCATGTAATTGCAATACCATTTTTCAAAAATACGGTTTCCTCATCATTGAATCGACAGTTTTTTCAAGAATTTTTTCAAATACATTACGCTCACCAAAACGATATTATGCGTGTATGTACATTGAATTTTCTAAATTTACATTTCAATGAAAACACAGATGTATAGGATATCTGTGTTTAAATATTAAAACCACACAATGTACACAACCAGGCATCAATTATAATAAATTTCGATTGGTTTTCATTTCGGTCAACAACCTTATACACCACGTGGAGATTTTCCTTTTTAAACGGTTCTTGACGGTTCCAGGACACCAGGCTGTTGTTCATCGACGTGGAAATCAGTATTCCGTCGTCCGTCATGACTTCGACGGTGGACTGAGCGTCTCTAGCTTCGTCGGACACGAAGAACACGTCTTTTCCGTCAATCAGACCGTTTTCAAACGTTGATTTGTTCTGTAAAACACCGGTCTCCACCCACGATTCTCTGAAGCTGGCATACGGATGGAAATATAACATATTTTGGTTTTTCTCCGTCTCCGACACCGGACCTGTGCAACAACACAATTTATTATTAAAAAAAAGTGTGTACTTCGCTCGTCGGGTGGGATTCTCTTGACGGGTGCGTATTGAATTTTAAAGAAACGATAAACCATTCCTTCAATAAAACGATTCTGAACAAGGGAAAAATTTCGAACATTTTTTTTTTTTTATTTTTTTTCTTGCGCCAAAATTTTTCTTATATGATTTTCTATCTATGTTTATATTTTCATAAAATTCGGATCAAAAAATTATGGTTTCCGAGTCATTTTTGTCGAATTTTGGATAGCTTTTTCCAAAAAGAAAAAAACTAAAGAATTGAGAAATTCAAAAAATGACCTCTCTAAAGTACAATCTAGAGGCGGATCCGGTTTCAAAAAGTTACTGATCGAAACTTTTGGACAAGTGTTTCTATGCGAAAAGTTGTACACAGAAAAAAAAGAAAAAAAACATTAGCTTCTTCACTTCGTTCAGAATCTAAAATGAACATCATTGTAAAAAAACATAAGTTTCTTCACTTCGTTCGGAATCTAGAAAATAATACATAGAAATAATTTAATGTTTTCAAGACACTCACTCAAAGCCAATCCAAGTACTCCGTCCATGAAACTGAAGTGAACGCCGTTGACGACGAAATTGGAAGCAGTCGGATACGGATAAAAATACGCTTGATCCACTACCCAACTGTCGTCGTTTTTGAAATCGTACACTACAAGTTTGTACGCAGTCGTGTCGGCTATGTAAGCAAAAGTATTCGTATCGTCGTACGGGTCCTTGATATCGACTACGACGTTTGTGAACAACGAATGGTCTTTATCGTACGACGAATCGAACGAGTACATTTCTGTAACAATATTTAAGGGGGGGGTGCGTTAAGACGTGTCGTTAAGTAGTAATCGCGTTTAATACACACTTATAAGATGATCGCTATTCTTCAAGTCGTATATGTGAAGTTTTGGCGGGCAAACAGAGCGACGAGTGGGTGCGAATTGGTCTAACGTGCCGACATCGAGAATCCATAACCGACCGAAAACGTCAATCTAAACATTGAGAGAGTTTACTACTATTAAAATTCAATTTGAACATCTGTTTAATAACATTAAAGGGCTTCAAACCGAGATCATATTTTTCGTTTAATAGTTTTCGTTCTTTTAATGTTTTTTTTTTTTTTTTTGGTTTTAAAAACCGGTTAACATTGTTCTTATGTTTTCCGGTTTACTAAAACCGGTTTTAAAACGTTCTTCACACTTATATAATTTAAAACAAATAATCAATAATAAATAATAATTAACACCTCTACACAGTCTAGTTGTAACAGAGATAATAGCATTGACGTAGTAATGACTGATGGTCAATTTATTCTCTAGGTATCATTCTATAAATGTAATTATAAATTTTGAAATAAAACTAATCATATTTCATTACTACTAAAATCATAATATTAGTTCAAATTCAAATTATAGATTAATCTATGGTTTAATTTGATTTTATCATCGTCCCAACATCATATTTCGAAATATTTTGATATTCAACTTTTCAGCTTATCAAAAATGTAAAACTTAATTTTACGCACTATAGTTCATTGAAGTCATAGTCATTATCATGTATATACCTAATAAAAACGAGTGCCACCAACCCAAGTTAAAATATTTTTAAAAGTAAAATAATGGATTTTCGTTAATACAATTTTTATATTTTTATATTAAAAGTTAAGATTCAAAAAAATTTCGTTCGGGAACATAATAAAATTCGGGTTTTGTTTTTTGAATTTGTTCCATAAAATTTAAAATTGAGGTTTCGTTTTTGGTTATGTAAATTTTCCTATAAAACCGGTAAATAACGAAACCGGTTTTAAACGGTTTGAAGCCCTAGACTTTAATTATATTCGCGTACTGACTTTGAATCTAAACACGGAAATAATGGTTTTCTCGCAATCAATCGATTTTTCGTCCTGAACAGTGTTAGCCTCCCAGTTTGGATACGGTGACAGTAACGTACCGTTAGAATCTGTAGCGTTCGATCCCGGCACTAATTCGGATATTGTCACGGGAATTCCCGGTAAAATACGGGGAGTGGTTACGAACACTCGTAGTGGTGCCGGAGGATCACCTGTTGTATCCGTATCTAAAACGGTTTAGGAAAAGCGAACTACAGGTACCTAGGTATTTGTTAACATACCTAGTATAATAATATTAATATCGTAAGATATCGATTAATAATAATAGTGTGTAATATCATTAGAGCACAGTATTATGTGTTATAAAATATAAATTAAAAATCATAATAATATTCAAAAAAATAATTTTGAAAAATCATACATTATATTGTATAATGATAATTGATATGCATGAATACAGTCAATGGATAAAAGTTCATTTTAAATCGGGAAGTTATAGCTATTTTATTATATTAACTGAGAAATAAACTTAAATATGTAAATAGATTTGTTATTTTATAGAATAAATATATATTTTAAAACATACTACATTATTATGATATCATAAGTTATTTTAGATGAGTAATTTAGTCACGCAGTGGAAATAAAAAAAAAAGAAAGAGATAATTTTGAAATAGAAAACATTTTAACTATCTGCCTATAGGCTGTACATACTAATAAATAATAATAAATAGATGAATTTGGTACATTTTTAGCTGCATGTGAGTTTTTCACAGGCGGACGCGTGTTTTGTCAGCTGTCGAGTCGACTGTTTATCGGTACTTGGAGTGAACTGTATACAGAGGTGGATTTAGGCACTGTAGGCAGCTGCCTAGGGTGGCAAAATTTGGGTAGTGGCAAAAAAATCAATTGGAGGGAGTATTGTAACTTGTTCGCCTATTATAGGGGTGGCAAATTTTCGGTGCCTAATAGCTGTAAAAAAGATAAATCCTCCTCTGACTATATACATCTGCATATTTGCTCCTGATTAAATCATATAATAATAAAATTGTTTACATTGAAAGTTGTCTACGTCTAGTATGACACAGTTTTCCGGGATGAAGTTTTTGGAATCGATAGCCGATTGCCGTTCTTGTGGACTGGGAAACACGTAGTCAACGTACACCCAGCTGTATTTGACCTCCATCTTTTCGCAAGCCTGGGCTGCGACCACGCAGAAAAGCAATCGCAATAACTTATCGGGAACCATTAATTATCGTTTCAGCAAACACCGACTTAAATGAGAAATTTTAATTAGTATAAAATCATGATATTATATTATACACTCGTTTACTAAGGTATTTTTTTATTTTATTGTAATTTTGAACCTTTTTATGGTTTAAAACCGTTTAAAATCTAATAAGATGGCAATATGCAATATCCGTATAAAGGATTATATTTAAAAATACATATTGGATGTTTCATATTGAATTAAATTTTAGTAAAAATGATCACTTTGCCAGGTTTTGAAATTTAAAGCAATATTATAAAATGAAAATATTGATTCAACTGATTTTCATATAAATATGACTTTATAACATTTACCTCCTTAAAAAACGATAAATTGAATTTGTTACGAAATGATAAACAAAGAAATTCATCATTTGTAAAATTTACAGTTATTTGAGCCGTTATTCTAACTTTGAATGCTTGTAACCAAACAATTCATTTTGTCAAACTTTAAGAACATTTTAATTTGACTACGCATAGAAAAACTTGTGACTGATAGTAAAATTTCCTTTGGATTTATAACATAAGTTTCATAAGGTCATATCGAAAAATAATCTGTTATTTTTCGTGAAAAAAAATAATAAATAATTTCATCCATATTTTAACTTTAAACGACTGTAAAAAAAAATTAGTAACGATTTTCGAGATTTTTCATAATTGTTGGATATAATGTTACACAAATAAAATTCTATTATATTTTCAGCTTATAAAACAAATCAAGAATTTAAATAAAAACTTACCAAAAAACGAGATATTTCCAAAAGTTAATTTGTATTAAATACTATTTATCGAGTGTTGATGTTATTTATCTTAAACTAGAAACGCATACTCGAGATAACGTTCCTTACGGCTAGCAGTAAAAAACGTACTGATCAATTTATGCTAATTTATATGACTAAATTGAAAAATTCATAAATCTATGTTGGATTCTCTAATACCGAAATAATAAAATTGTATTTACGTGAAATTATGTATAACGTTATTACTATATTGTTAATTAAGAAATATGATATGTAAATAATACCTGCCAATGCACTTGGGTAAATACAAAATTATAAAATAATGCAATATGCAGTATTTTAATTTGTCACCAGAAAATTAATATATTCATAACGCATTCTCTATTAGACGGAATCCCCCTTAAAATGGAAAATGTCAATAGTTCCAATGAAAACAATAATATATTATGAAATTGAACTCTCTAAACATAATCTCTACAAAACGGAAACGGATATTCTATAATCAGGCTTACTATAATTTCATAAAATCAACAGGTACTAGACAAGTTGACAACATCAGTGCATGAAATAATCGATCGTTTATTCACAATAATAATATGATGACAGGTTTTAATCAAACATCATTTAATAATAATATATAGGTTACTAGTTTATTTCACTTACTATAATATTATTATTGTAATATATTCTAAAATTAAAAACATTCATTTACAACCACTAAATATTCCGAATTTGTTCCATTTACAAAACACAAATGTGATAATATAACGACCCGATTTCCAGTTTTTCCAGACTGCATCTGACGACCGGTCAACACTTACCCATTCAATGATTCAATCAATTTTAATTTAATTACTACCCTCCATAACGTGATAAAAAAAATATTTCTAGTGTAAACAAATTATGTCCAAAATAGAGGATGGAAGTCATATCAAACTCCAAAATGATATGCTTCCAAAAAAATTTTTTTTGGAACATTCTTCAAATTTTTAGTGATCTTCCAAACTCAAAGTTAAAGCCGTTAATGGATATCAGACAATTTTCACAAAAAAATTGTATAGTAGTATTTTCATAAAAATGTCGGTATTCTCGGCTAAGTACAGAAACAGTAAACACTGATAGAGACTTTTGGACAAGTATATCCATAAGAAAAAGTGTAAACAGAGAAAAAATAAACATCATTGTAAAATTCACTTCGTTCAGAATCTAAAATATATAATATAAGAACCAAATTCCAAAAACTAAATGAAAAAAAGCCGGACATACTTCGCACGATGGGTGTACTTCACACGACGGGTGGTATTCTCTTGACGGGCGTATTAAATTTTAAAGAAACGATAAATCATTTCTTCAGTAAAACGATTCTGAACAAAGG
>JAIPRM010008448.1:0-15887 GCA_025469315.1 Stegophylla sp. TES_Ste_2020
ATCTATGTTTAAATTTTCATAAAATTCGGATCAAAAAATGATGGTTTCCGAGTCGTTTTTGTCAAATTTTGGGTAGTTTTTACCAAAAAAAAAATTGAACAATTGAGAAATTCAAAAAATGACCTCTTTAAAGTACAATCTAGAGGCAAATCCGGTTTCAAAAAGTTGTTGATCGAAACTTTTGGACAGGTATCTCTATACGAAAAGTTGTTCACAGAAAAAAAAAATAATAAACATCATTGTAAAAACACTAGCTTCTTCACTTCATTCAGAATCTAAAATAAATGACTTTTTACTGAAAAAATAAAAAAAATAAAACAAAATTATTCTATTTCGTATGGATTTACTTGTCCAAAAGTCTCGATAAGCAACTTTTTGAAATCGGATTTGTCTTTAGTTGGTACTTTAAAGAGGTCATTTTTTTAAATTTCTCAGTTCTTCAATTTTTTTTTGAAAAATCCAAAGATTGACAAAAAAATACTCGAAAACCATCTTTTTTTTTTTATTCAAACTTTATGAGAATTTAAATATAGATAGACGATAATATGAGAAACATTTTGTTGCGAGAAAATTTTGAAAATACGAAAAAAATTTTTGGATATTATTCTAACACTTTTTTTCACATTATTTTTTTCCTTTTCTTTATTGATCAGGTAAAAGAAAGTAAAGTGAAGGTAAAGTGAAGTAAAGTATAGAAAAAAAAAGCCCGTGGACATACTTCGCACCACGGATATTTTTCGCTCTTCCGGTCAGATACTCTTGGTGGGTGTATTGAAAACAACGACAATTATCACTCTTTCTATTATTATTAACTTTATTTTGATCGGAATCGTCTTGTCGAAGAAATAATTTATGGTTTTTTTAAAATTCTACACGCCCACCAACAGTGTCTGACCAGAAAAGCGAAAAATGCGATGTATGTCCGGATTTCTTGTCTATACTTTATTATTTTTTTTTTCGGTAACATCGATCGTCGTCGATAGATTCAGGCGCGCGGACTGCACGTTACGGGCTTTTATTTCGCGTCACACTGAGCACAGCTTACGGGGGTCAACAATATATTTAATATCTTTGACTTTACGGCGTACCCTCTCCTCAACACGACCGCGTAGCCAGTAGCAGCAATACTCGGAATCCACGTCGCTCGTTCCGTACGGTCCAACGATAATACTGTTACGTCGTCGTCGTGTGCTCTCGGAACGCCGTGTTTATGAGGTTTTCCGTCGTTCGAATTGACGGCGAAAATTATGACGACCTCCATTCTTCTTGACATCTCCACGACCGGGTCCGCATCACGCGAAATTGATAATCGATCGTAGTTCAAAAATGGCGGTCTACCCGCCGCCGCGCCGCGCCGACTGCGCCAATTCGGCCGTGTGTAAAATCAAAACGAGAGACCCGTTTGTCAGACAATACACGTATATATACGTATAAAAACACGCTGCAGAGTGTCCCACGAGAATTCATCCATTTACCACGTCTCTGTCTCTCTCCAGATAAAGAATAATATATAAAAAATATTATCAAATTCTGTATTTTATTTTATTTTTTATTTTTTATAACACTCGCCGGGACAGGGACGACAAATATTTCATATTTCGATACTATACTCGGTGTTTTGGCGATGAAAATCAAATTTTGTTATTTTTTTCGAATATTTTGAAGATTATATATAGATATTGTGTAATTTTGAAAATGTTTATGTTTTAAATTTTTTCACCATTAATAAAGTCACGGATTTTAACCATTTTTTTTTTTTTTTCTATTTCCGCGAAAACCTAGCGTGAAAATACGATTAAACAAGTCATCAGAAGACGAGATAATAACAAAACATAAAATTAATATGATACAGAATTTATGTGATAAAAAAAAATGTATTCGTTAGAGCGTTAGACTATTGTATATAAGGTGATAATACGTTCGGTTTTTTTTTTCCATGATAATTATAAATCTTCAAGCTTTTGTAAATAATAAACATTTTTTTAGTATTTTTTACCAAAACATTAAGTTAATTTAAATATTTTTAGTCCTCAACTCTGTGTGTTTTTTTCGTTATCTTCAATATCTCAAAAGATATCACACTGAAAAATTTTCGTGGCACAACGTGTACAATTCACAAACACTTTAACGTTTCGATTTGTTTGGATTCCCTGTGTTTCTTTCTAATTACTCGCTCGAAACGCATTGACGAGAAAACCGTAAGCCACCCGCGTAAAAAGAATTATAATATTAAATCGTCAAACGATATCGGTTAGCGATTGTAATAATAATTGTTGTACTAAACCGTCGTCGTGTCGGTTTGTTTTCTTTTTGGCTTTCGCTCTTCGTATTAATATTTAAATCGAATTCGCGTGGCATGACAACGGGAGGGCCAAAAATCGATGTAGAACTCTCGTAAATAATTAATAATGATTTTGACGCGAGGGAGATAATATTTAAATAATTGCATCACAGTTGTAGCGGTCGTTAATTGAATTGCCATCCGTGATAAGGGAGGTATGGATAGAACAGAAAAAAAAACCACCCCCCTCCCCCGATAGAACGTGCATATTTAACGATGACGGCTGAGAATGGCTAGTTAATTAATCGCAGTGTATTCCGTAAAATATACTCTGTGAATATAAAATATATAATCCGTCGCGCAAAATGATTATAATACTCAAAAGTTTATTAGGAAAACTTTTCGAAACGTATAAACTAATAAATTAGATTTTTTTTTATTTATTTATTTTTTTTACACAAAAATTAATAAAGTTAATGACAGTTCAATGATAGTTTTAATTTATTTTGTAAATGGATTGGAAAATTGAATTAAATTTGATATTTACACACACATTTTAAAATTAACGTTTGATTTTTTTCAGAAAATAAACGTTATATAATAAGTTGGATATTTAATTAACTATTTTCGATTCTGAGTGGAGCTAAGAAGCCAGTATTTTTACAATGATGTTTATTATTAATTTTTTTTTTCTGTATACGCATTCTTGCATGGAAATACTTGTCCAAAATTTTCGACCAGAAAATTTTTGAAACACAATTTATATCTCTGGATGGTCTTTTGGGAGATAGTTTGTTTGGGAAAACTACCAAAAAATTTGATAAAAACGACTCGGAAACTAAATTTTTTTAATCCATACTTTTTAACTTTTAAATAAAATTGTAAAATTGTCTTGAATAAACTGAAACTCCAATCAGAATCATTTTAAAAGAGAAATGGTTTAACATTTTTTTTTTTTTTTTTTTTTTAATCCAATAGTAGCCCTCTCGAGGAGCAAAGAATACCCAGGTGCAAAGTACGCGTTCTTTTACAATAATTTTCAAGTTTTTTAGTGCATATAAATCCTAAACCAGGTTATAATATTATTAAACGATTATCACTATATAAAGATAGGATTTTAATGACTGAAGATAATCGCAAAATCAATCTAAGAAAAAAATCTCAAAAACAATTTAAAAACTATAAAAATGACTTTAAAACTCTTGAATAAATTTAATTTGGCGCGCTCTTTAGAGTTGAGATATTCTTGGTGGGCTTGTTGAATTTTAAAGAAGCGATAAATTATTTATTCGATAAAACATTACATAATAATAATTGTCAGTTTTATAAAAAACGGGGGGAGGGGAATGTTTAATGAAAAAAAATGGTAAGAAAAAACAATTTTCGTGTTATACATTTTCTTTTTTTCATCAAAATATTCTTCTAATTATTGCCACATGTATTTTTTTAATTTTCTAATTTATTAATTTAATAAAAAAATTGTCTTATCAATTCTTTCTTCTACTCTAACTGCATATTATTTAAATATAATTTATATATATAATAAATACATATAATATCATTTTTCAGAGCATAATTCTTAGTCTTTTAGGGCATATAACTCCGATCCCTAATAATTACATATATTAATTCACTGAGAAAATTTTCCGACACCAGATTGAAACGCATCGAATCATTATGTCGTGTGCGATCTCCTTTTAACAATGTTAATCATAATAATAATAGTATTCGTCCTAACGGAATACGATGGCGTGGTGAGGATATTCGGACTTATTGGAATAAATTCAGAGACGCTATCGTTTGAATTGAGTACTTACCGAGAGATTACGTGAACGGGGAAATGAGACAATACGATATTATTATTACTATTATAAAGGATAGAGAAAATTATTTTATGAAAATAATAACGCGAGTATATAATGTAATAATAATATGCATTGTATACACTCGCGTAAAGATCTGTGAAAAAAAAAAAAAAGAGAACCCCTTATCTGCTATAGGAAATATTAGTTTTCACGTTAAAAAAAAAAAATAAATAATAATAATAATAAATAAAAGAAAAAAGTAAATGTATATAACTGCATTTAACCATCGAGGAAATTTACGTATATATAAAGGCATAAAGAATATTCGAAAACTGTAATAATAATAACAACAGGAAAATACACGGATTCAATTTCATTTCGATTCGAGTACAGTATATCGAACGTTTACGACGGTTTAACGATTGCTATACACATATATATATATATATATATATATATAAGTGTATGTTTGTTGCGAAAAACTTGAAATTACTTCGAAGAAAAAAAATGAAAATGATTACTTACCGGAAAAAGATTCACCACTGGTGGCGGTCGTTAACGTTCACAATAATAAATATACATAAGTTGATTTATTCATGTACGTGGCCAATAAAGTTTTCGAAAACAATCCCCCTTCGTCTCCGGGCCACGCGTTCAATTATTAACGTTATTCCGATGCCGTAGTAATTGTTTGAAATATTATTATGTTTTTGTTTCGATGAAACCGCGTCGCGTCATAGAGTGTACGGGGGTCGGTAAAATCCACTAAATGTTGTAATTATTATTTAATTGAGCGAACAGCAGAGAAGCAGGAGCCACTGACGAAGACGACGACGACGACGACGTTGCCAAAAACGATTATTCCGGCGCGCAGCACTATTTTCTAAACCGTTTGTCCACCCTCTGCTGTCACATACATGGTCAAAGTCTGAGGGTCTCTGCCCACGTGTGGTGGTCGACCTATACGAGTTTGTCGTGACCGCACGTCAGCCCCCGGAGCGAAAAGGTTCCACCAGGCTTCACTGATTTGAAATAATTTGTTGTTGTTCAGAAAAAAAAAGTTATTTTAATTGTTTGGGGAAAATAAAGAAAGGCGTTTTTGTCAAGTTTTGTGTATTTTTTCTTAAATATTGAAAAACTATTGTGCATTTTTGAAAACGACTTCCTAAAAGTACCTTTTTGTGAAACGAATTCTGATTCAAAAAGTTACTGGTTGAAAGTTATGAACTAGTGTTTCAGTAGGAAAACGCGAGCACATAAACCAAAAAAAAAAAAAAAAAAAGAAGATGGAAAAATAAAAAATAAACATCATAGTAAAAACACAAACTTCTTCGCACCACCCAGAAACTAAAATGAAATTATAAAACGAGTACCGAAATCATACCAAAATGTATAACTCGATAATGGTTGGATCGCAATAACACTCATTCGAATTTCACACGCTATTATTTTAGGGGTTGTTTTTGTGTGTTTATAGTCGGGGCGTTTGTGACGTTTGAATTTTTATATTTTTATAATAATTGGTTAGGTGGTTCACCAGTGAATAATAAATGTTGGAAAAATAATCGTTCGCTAATGTTCGAGGAGTACTTTAAAGTCGAGAGTGACAAAAAAAAAAAAAAAACCTGGTCCGATTCGGGTTTGACTTCTGTTTGGCAATACGAACGTGTGGTTTTCTTCGTCGTCGACGCGTACGCGAAAACAAAATATCCGAACACAAATGTAATGATAACGTGACGCGCCGCGAAAGTTTTGCGTGAAACTCCGCTCGATCCGTAAAACGGGCACAGAAGACGTGTTCTCGTGACAACAGTTGTGCGAAACGTGACGTCCGACAAAACGGAAATATTATGTCCGACGTCGATAATTTGATTTTCATCGATTTCGTTCGGCGAGTTATAACACAAATGTTACTTTGACACGCGATAGCGTCGCGTCGATACGGTGTGTTGTTGTCGGTTATAACTAGAGATATGATGTTGTTGACCTAAAAATTATTGTAAATAGAAAATTGCTCAAAATACAAATTGGAAAATATGTAATTTTAAGTGTAAGTGTAACCAGGGAGGCATGAAACGAATTTTTACCTCGGAGAGCATTTCTTAGGATAAAAAGAAAAAAAAAATGCATTTATCATCGACATCCTATCTCTAGTAATAACTAATAATCTTCTCAAACATTACTTATTTATTACCATATCGTTTTGTTTGATCTAATTTCGTTTTTACAAAAATAATCGTTTATTCAATTGCTTCAATCTTTAAGCGCTTAAAACACCATTACATATATTTGTTTGTAATTAAATATCGTGATTTTATTAAATCGAAATAAAAAGATAATAATTAAAAACACATTTTTATGTTGGTTATAATAAATTGTGCAAGATAATTGTTATTTCCGTTCCGAAATTGTATTACGTCCAAGTATAGAAAACGTATAATAATAAAAATACTAATAATAATAATTACGATATTTACTCTAACAAACAACATACATCACAAAGAAATACATTTACAATATTTTAACAGAGATGAATCTCCTCGAAAGCCAATGGTTGTGCACGAGGAGTGAGTTCAATATAAGGTATGAGATAGTTAGGTACATATAGTTTTACAAATCTAAATTATAAGTAAAGAATTTGAGTACCTAATGTAATTATTAATTAACATGTAAAAATAAGGTGTTAAAATACTTTTTACACGTATACATAAATTTGAAGTTATCAACATTTAAATCGTGGCTGTCACAATATTGGATAAACTTATATTTAAGATACTGTTGCCCGAAAACTTTTCCCATTTTATGAACAATAATATTGGACTCGGATTTAAGTCGATTAGAATATAACTATGACAAGGACTTTAATTTTAGAATATTTAATTCATTACTCAAATTAGATGTTTGATACGTACAAGACGTATAAAAAATTAATTTGAGTGTAAGTTTAAAAAATAAAAAACAAATCTTAAATCGTACTGCGTAAAACGCAGTAGTCCAGTAATGATGCGTATTTTCAAAACGAGAGGATTCATATGCATGAAAAAAAAAAAAAAAAACGACATTTTTACATAATATGAAACCCGTCTTTTATATTTTATTACTGTATTGCGGTGACGGGATGAATGAGCGCGCGGACGTGATGTAATTAGTTTTAATAGTATTCGTATTATTCGCGGGTACAACACTGTTAGGACGGCGGCGGCGGCAAAAAAACGAGGCGAGTAGTCTACGACGTCGTATTAATAATTCGGACAGCCGCGTGTGCGTGCGTTATTTGTCACGGAGGCCTTTGTTTAAAAAGAAGTGGGGGAAAAAGTAAAAAAAAAAAAAAAACATCCGTCGAGAAAAAGAATGCGCGCGCTAGGGTTGTTGAAAAATGATTTACACCCTAAGGATTCCAAATCCACACACACACACACACACACACACCATTCTCCTACCGAATGTGCGTATTCCTGCTGGAGCGTTTTCAAGGCTCCAACAACACTTTTGCGTACACACACACACACACACGTATGATTCAATAAACTTAAATAAATCCAAAATTATCTTGGCACATTTTTATTATTTCACCTGCTGCACCACCACCGACACAATGCGAGTTTTGTACGCGATTGAAAAATTAAATTGTCACCGTCACGCCCTAATACATAATACACACACACACACACATATAAGTATATTATATCATTCATATACGACAAACGTTTGCACACACACACAAATACAGCTAGTGTGGACGGTAGTGGCGCATAAACGTGTCAAGACTGTGTAAACGCAAAAATTCGACACCCAACCGGAGTTGGTTTTTGGGGTTCGTTCTCTCCCCTCCCCCTCCCCCTCTGGGCTCTTTCGCCCACGCCACATTGTTTCCGAATCAAAAGGTACCACCGCCGTCGATCGATCCACGTCAGTCTAAACCCATTAATTGTATTCGTCTCTCGTCGTCGTCGCGTCGACGGGACAGGTGGTGACGGTGACGGTGGCGGTTTTCGAGGACGAGGGGAACTGTCAAAAAACGCTGTGGATCGCATATATTACTCGCGTCTATCTCTTTAAATCCCCAGAGCATTGTTTCCGGCACAGCAGCGATCCCCGACACGCGTAGGTTGTACGCTACACACGTGCTCGCGTAAATACGTGTACACGTAAATTTTGTAAATCGGCGTCGCGAGCTAACTGCGACGAGTCTGTCGGTTTTCGCAGCACGCGCGCGCGCAGGTCAGAGATCAAAGAACCCTGTCTGCCTTTCGTCTGTCTTTGTTGTGTTTCGTTATATTATTATTGTCTCTCGTTCTCTCGTCATCGTCGACTACGAGAATTCGCGCGTAATTGTCGTCGCGTTACACGGGGGGTAACAATTACCTATATCGTTTTGTGTGCTAATTTTTCTCTCTCTCTCTCTCTCTCTCTCTCTCTCTCTCTCTCTCTCTCCGTTTCACGTGTGCCGAAAGAGAAAATCAATACAGCGCGCCGATAAATGCCGCAAAAAAACCACCGGATGACTTACCGAAATCGAATTTATCGCCGCCCGTGACGCGCAAATATCGATCGGTAATGATTGAAAACGTCGAACATTAGATGTAGATTTCGAATTTCGAATAAAGTTTGAAATGAGAATTGTGAAAAACCTTAGAAAAACACGCACTCGTGTAAAAATACAAAACAAAACCCATTAAAATTACTAAACTTAAAAAATGATGTGCAACAAACAAAATTTAAATACAAAAAAAAAAACAGTTTTGTAATGATAAAAATGGTCTAAAAAACCCCAAAAGATACAATTTATAATTTTTTAAAATTCCATTGGATTGTCATCTTCTAAACTCATAAATACAAAGAAATTGCATTTATATTAAAATTTAAAAAAAAAATGTATTGTAAATTAATGCGTTTCTATTAAATCACATTAATTTCTTTGAATTGCATAATTGAGAAAATTTAAGTTTTACGAATTTTTATTTCTGTTCAACAATACGAAAAACGAGTTATGATAATTCGTTCACGAGAACGCACATAAAAAATGTATAGAGTAACATTTTGCGATTTGAAATAATTTATAATTTTATTACCTATTATAAATTTGTGGCGTTTGTGGATAAAAATATAATTATATGGAACTGTGGTTTTCAACCTTTTCTGAATCAAAATCATTAACTCTTAATTTTTTCGTAACGTGACTGATAGATTTCTTGATATAAACTTTTCTTCTTTTTTATTCTTCTCTTCAATTCAGACTATTACTCACGTTTTAAACAACGAGATTGATACTCAAGTTTTTTCAGTTAAATCTTTATTACATTATGTTTGTATGGTCTTTTTAGTTTATATAATTATAACTGGTGGGTAATTATAATTTACAAAATAAAGATGATTTATTATTATTATTATTATTATTTTGTTTTCATTATCCACATATTAATGGAAAACTTAACGAACTGACAATCTGTCGCGGGGCCACACATTTCAGTTTTCTTTAGGACCTAGAGATCATAATTGAAATGACGGGCGTAAAGTTGGCACCACCACATTGTGCTAGGCACTTAAAACCTGCACCAAAATTTTGCAAATTATTTGCTAAAATTTGCTAAGCAATTTTTAGAATTTCAATACTTACCAATTTTCTGATAAAAAGGTTTTTCCGATAGTGGTGCCAATTTCACGCTGGCACCACCACATTGTGCTAGGCACTTAAAACCTGCACCAACATTTTGCAAATTATATAAAATATGCCTGTGAATTTCAATTTAAAATTTAGAATTTTTAAATTATTTAAGTTAGTAAAATTTTTCGTAAAATGCGTTTAACAGTCCCGATTCTTCACGTCTAGAACTTATTGTTTGAACTCAATATTTCCTCTAAGACCGCGGTAGGTACAGATTGCTATTAGCTTCGGCTACAGCAATTATTTTAAGCACATTTGATTAATAGTAGCATAATCCAGATTAAATAAGAACCTAAAGAAACTATTAATCGTGCATGATCTCAAATCTAAATGTATATTTTATCATATTATTTATTCATATTTATCATTTTGTAATATAATACATACCTAGAAATTTGACATATTAGAAGGTTTATACATAGATTATGTATCTTGTAAGAAAAAAAACAAACTTCTTTAAATAATGAATTAATAATATGATAATAAGTTTCAAAATTTGGGATTGCGATTTGTGATTGGAATGAAGTCTGGTATATAAATTTGATAAAGGGATTATATCTTCAATTTCAAACCCATATCTCAATTAACAGTCCCACGACGTACTGTCAGAACACAATTCAGGAACTCCATTCCAGAAAATCGATAAGTATGCAAATTCTGAAAATTGCTAATAAAATTTAAGCAAATTATTTACAAACTTTCAGTGCAGGTTTTAAGTGTCTAGCACAATGTGGTGGTGCCAACTTTACGCACGTATTGAAATATAATATACCATTGAATTATATAACCCTAGAAATTAGAAATTTCTTTCGATGAACTCAAAACCAAAAGTGGATCCAAATGGAGGGTGTATCGTCAGAAATTTTAAAATTCTTATGACGTATAAATAAAAATTATCAGTTTTACGTGTATTTGATCTACGAGTATATTTTTTATCTAAATTTAATTCTTGGATCCACCCTTGCCTTAAACGAGTCAAATTAATCGAAAAATAAAGTCAAATAATAAAACACGTTAATTCTAATTAAATTGGTGTTACTAATTGTATAAGTATAGCATATCGTTTATTCTTCAATCGAAACATACAATCATTTGATTTAGAACATATTTATAAAATCAATGGTTTAGCTCTCCGAAATTCTCAACATTTTAAGGCTCTGAAAGTATGCTACACTTGAACACGTATTGCGTGTTTATCCTTTTTGTGATAAGATTATATTATTCGCTTATTTTTATTTTATTTTATTTTATTATTTCTTTTTTTTTGGTTTTTTCTGTCGAGCGGTTAAATTAGTTTTGTTCAACAATAACGTGATTTTCGACTTTCCATCGGAATGACATATAAAAAGGAGAAAAAAAAAATGTACTGGTGGACTATTAAAATTAATGGGGCCATGAAAATGTGATTTCGGATACGGACGGTGGTGGTGTGATAGCGAAAAAATTAATTTTCTCCCTCGATCAATTTTATATGAGTCGCGTATTGGTTCGTGCACCTACCTATATACATATATATATATATATATATAAAAACAAGTATACGTATAGCAGCTGACTATTATATGAATAAATCACGAGTTTCATTTGCCCTCATATGCGTATATCTGGCAGAGAGGCGTTCTTCTAATAATTGTGATATGGGGCCGAAAAAAAAAAAAAAAAAAAAAACAATAATAAATGTTCCTCGGGGTTTCAAGGACACGCCCACGCAATTTACAACTCAAACGCAGTCAAATTATATGTATATCCGACGGTGTAACTGTTTGTAAGTGTGCTTACCTGCTTGTCTATCTAACCGTCTGTCTAACTGTCCGTCCATTGACAACAGCCGTCGTGGAAGTTAATGCATACCCTACAAAATATAATATGTATTAGTGTAATCAGATGTTTTAAACGAATTGTTTTTTCAAACCCGCCGTTTATAATATACACTTAAAGTTTGAATACGATTTTGTATTATTGATATTTCGTGTTCGATTTACACGCAATGAATAGGTAAAAAAAAAAAAAAAAAAGAAGAAGAAACAAGAAACGCAGATATATTTTTGCACCACGGGTTGGATACTGTTGGTGGGCGTGTTGAGTTTTGAATAAAAGATAAATAGTACGATTCCGGACGAAGAAAGTTAATAATACAAAAAATTGACGTCGTTTTCAACACGCCCAGTAAGAGTATTTGACCCGAGCAGCGAAAAATACCCGTGGTGCTAAGTATGTCTTGTCTATAATCTGCTTATCTTTACATTACTTTAACATCAATCGCCTCTCATCAACTCATAATATCCCAGACAACTCTCTACGAATTTTTTTAGTCCGGTAAAAACAAAATAAAATAATCAAAAACTATTTCGTAACATATATTCGTAATTTTTTATTTTTTTTATGAATTGTCGAAGATCCGTAGTGACGGCAATATTTTGTTTTATTGATTTTAACACAACTTTGTGTCTAATAATATCACTGGGAGACTCTCTTGTATAATAACGTCTGTCACTCGTTAACGTTAAGTAAACTATTATTAGCGAAAAGTAAATGTACAACGTAACCACCAGGCGTATGCATTCACCACGTGTATTGTGCTTATACTATTATTATATTTTCAACAATCGTGATCATTTATGCTCTGCGTGAAAAGAAAACTATAACAAGCTGCATAATAATATAGTACGTAATCATCGTATTTTGTTCTACTCTGTTATTTGAGTTTATGTTTATAATCCGCATAAATATTTTTGCGACCCTTACCGCGACACGAATTGCGTGAAAGAAAAACTATGTAATTGCATTAATTCTCGTTGTATTTGTATTTTGAAAAGTTTTCAAACAACTTAAAGAATACATTTTACAAAAAAAAAAAAAATAATAATAATAATAATAACAACGAGTATATGTCGACAATATTTGTGCGAAAAGAACATGTATACTATTTACAAAAACATTTACCGGTTTAGAAAACAGCTTGGAATCGTGTAACTACTGCGATACCCTCCATGTGGTCACCCATCCGAACATTATAACAGAATAGCCCTCTTCTCGTCGATGCCTTTATTATTTTCACCACTTACGTTAGGTATTTATTTTCAGAACAGAAGAGAAACGACCAAACTTATATGACGAAATATCACATTATTTCCACGTGAAATATGCTTTACTTATTTTTTCAATGACAATTAATTATTACATCTTATTTCAAAAAAAAAAAAAAATTCTCTAAGAAAATATGTGTACGAATCATTCAAACAGGTATGTGAGAAATATCAAAATTGAAAGGCCGCATTTCAAAAGGTATACTATATTTCCAAAATGTCATAAATTGAGTTTTACAAAATTCGATGTGGAAAAAACTTGGCGGAGAATCAAAGTGAACCCAAAGCTTTCCGTGTTAAATTTAATTCGAAAAATTATTTATTGTGGCGAAGAGAACTATTTCTACGCCCTTTATTACTAAGTTGAAACGAACTATTTCAAAATTTCATCAAAACGGTCAATTGCATGTGATGAATAGGTGTTTGGTTTTTAAAAATACTGCAAAATGCACTAATGCTGTTTAGAAAACGAACTATTTTCATATCGGACCAAACGCACCGTTTCCCGTGTTAGAGCTAACAAAATTACAATACAAACAGAAAACGAACCATTTACAAACAGAATTATTCTTTTGTAAAAGTTTAACTAATTATACAAAATAAACTGTGCTAATTGACTCGAACGGATTATTATTTATTAATATTACTCGCTTTTATATCTGAAAATATTATTATCCTAAACCTAACAATATGTTTATTGATAATAAATTTCGCTAAATTAATTTGTCAGTAACACGTATCAAATTGATATTATTCATAGAAAAATTATACATTTTTTTTTTAGTGTTTATTAAGACACAAAAATGTACGAGACTACGAAAATATAATATATATTTTTTTATTTTAAGACATTTAAAAATGCGTATACCGTAAACTAAGCTCATAACAAGAACGTTCAACTTTCACAATAATTAATTAATGTCGCTGTATTAACATCTGCACTTTGCACAACAATAATTAATTTAAATATACATATTTAATTATTATCAAAAATGAATAATAATCATTGTTTCAAGGCAATAAATGTCTGCTGCAGATTGCGAACACAAAGCGTTTCATTTTAATATCGATATATATATATCGTACTGTACATATTTTTGTAACAGCAAAAAAAAAAAAAAACAACTCGTTTTACTCACTCTCTCGTTTTTTTAGAAATAATAACGCGCATTCAGTCGGCATATATTATGTAAGCTGTTCAGTTTTTCTTTTTATTATTATTATTTTTTAGAAAATCAAGAAAAAAAAATTTGTACTTATTTATTCATATATATATATATATATAGAGAGAGAGAGAGAGATTTATGTATGTGTGTGTGTGTGTGTGTATGCGCGCGCTAGTGTATTTTCAACTGAGTAGGAAAACGCAATAAAAAAAAAAAAAAATATGTCTTTTAACAACACTTGCACACGAAAATGTATAATGTGCAGTTGATGGACCAAAAAAGAGTCTACCGAAAACAAAAACACAAACACGTGTAAAAGAAAACGCTGTTTACAACTTAAAATATCGTGAATCAACTTTATTGTACGGCACATACACAATATATATATATATATATATATGTATATAATTCGGAGAAACTACAAGTGCATTTTTGCGCTTTAAGTTTTATTCGGTACGCGGAAATTTCTCGGGATTCACCTTAATTGACTCGCGGTCTTAAAACATACAAGAAACATTTTAGTCGAAAACCGTACAAACCACGCGCGCGATACTTTTCTCCAGCGCCTAATTGAAACGTTAATTAAAAAAAAAAAATGATAAGTATAACTTTTCGTGGACAACATTATTTTTACCTATCTGGTTCATTTTTTGTTACTTGATTCGAGTAGTTTTTTAATGGTTTTATCGAGCGATAAAATTTAAATTATTATTATTATTAAATTTAGTTTCCATCTGTTTTTCAACCCCGAACGGAAATTCAATATTTTTACTCGTGTCTCGCGTAGAGTAATACTAATAATAAATAATGAATGTGCTTCGGCGGGGAAAATTGTATAATTTTTATCACTTAAAAACGCCGAAAATATTATAATCGAGTAAAACAACGCCGTGTAACAATAGCCGGCTCGTCTTTAATTAATCCCAGCGCTTAAAATAATACGCAGGTACAGTTATATGCAATTAGTCTCAGAGTTCAGACAGCATTAATAATCGTCAAGTCATTGTTCGGATAAACGCGATGTTGTTGTTTTATTATATTATTATTTCTGTCTCGAAATCGCTTGTCGTTTTAAATATTTCATATTATTCGGTCGAAAGTGGCGAAAAAAATGAAAAAAAAAAAACCGGCGGCAGATCGGATAATTATTTACGAAACGCGAAACAACAACATAATCCCAATGAGACGAAAAAATTAATTTCGAACGGCGAACAAACCGATAACGTGTATTCTATTCAGTGGCAGATTTAGCGTCAGGCAAAGTAGGCAGTTGCCCAGGGCGGCAAATTTTTAGAAGCGGCAACGTCGTGTTAAAATTTTATTTTTACCGACTTAAGAGTAATGACAATTGTAGCGATACATTTTTATACTCCAAAAATATATTTTTATTTTAAAAACGTGTTTGTTATTTTATTAAATGTTACTGATGTTGGTATACCTGCAATATAATAATATAGCTATATAATGAGAATTGTCGTTTTTAAATTTTTTCCCTGGAAAAATTTAGAGCCGACTAAATGGTAAATTTCGGTTTATTAAGATTAAATATTTGACTATTTACACCATTTTATACTAAAAATAACTTTAAAGTACCTATATCGATTATTTAAGCACTACAGGATTGTTAAATACTTAATTTTAATTTTGAAGAATATTTTAAATTTATGAATAATATTTTTCTACGATTTTATAATGCATTTTCGTTTTTGACACTGATCTTGGTATCCTATTTTCACAAATAGAACGATTATTGAACCTAAAAATCGATTATTTAGTCAAAAAAAAAAAAAAATTCACTTCAAAATTCACGTCTTACCCATGAACGGTAGAAAAATTTTTTGGGGCGTTAAAAAAAAAAAAAAAAAAGCCGGACATACTTCGCAC
>JAIPRM010008449.1:0-15886 GCA_025469315.1 Stegophylla sp. TES_Ste_2020
ATTTATCGTTTCTTTAAAATATAATACGCCCGTCAAGAGAATACCACCTGTCGTGCGAAGTACACCCATCGTGCGAAGTACACCCATCGTGCGAAGTACACCCATCGTGCGAAGTACACCCATCGTGTGAAGTATGTCCGCTTTTTTATTTTTTTTTTCTGAGTACAACTTTTCGTATAGAAATACTTGTCCAAAAGTTTCGATCAATAACTTATTGAAACACAATTCGCCTCTAGATTGTACTTTAAAGAAGACATTTTTTGAATTTCTCAATTCTTCAATGTTTTTTTTTTGGAAAAAACTACCCAAAATTTGACGAAAACGACTTGGAAACCATCATTTTTTGTTCAGAATTTTATGAAAATTTAAACATAGATAGAAAATCATATAAAAAGATTTTGGCGCAAAATAATTTTGAAAATATAAAAAAAAAATTTGGACATCTTTCGAACATTTTTTTTTTCTTATATTGTTAACTTCCTTCGTTCTGAATCGTTTTACTGAAGAAGTGATTTATTGTTTCTTTAAAATTTAATACGCCCGTCAAGAGAATACCACCCGTCGTGCGAAGTACACCCATCGTGCGAAGTATGTTCGGCTGTTTTTTTATTTTTCTTTACCATAAAATTTTGTCTGTCATCGTTTGTTTTTTTTTTTTCAAAATTTCCCCACGTCGCATAGCAAGTCGATTATCAAGCCGAAATTCCCCCACGTTGCACAGAAAGCCGAGGGTGGTTTTTAATTTGCGGAGCAAAGCGGAGTCGACCAAACACCCGGTAAACTAATCTACGCTGGCTGAGTCGATTTTGGCGTTTCATTACCGAACTAACCCACGTCGAGGTAATCTACGTGTTTTATCACCAAACATATTATAGAAATATAATTACAATTATTATTCTTGCGGACACGACGGGAACCTTCGCCGGCCAACCGCGGACGCAATTTGTATGCAGCCCTTCTAACATCCCTCCTCCTTTATTTCACAAATTCTTTGATAATTGAGGCGTCTCTTTATCTCAACTCCCCTATCCCTGAGTTTCGATACTTTAAACCTCAAAAGTCTCACAGCTGTTTGTGCGTATATACAACGGTATATAAACGGTATGAGTGGTGGTCATGCAGAGTGCTTTGTACGGCACGAGAAATAAAAATAGTTTTTAGTACAATAGAGACTTTTTTTTTTTTTTTTTAAGTTTGTTTATGTATTTATTTATGTTTGTTTTTAGCTTTTCTCTCTCACTCTTTCTCTCTTTTAATAAACATGAACTACGCTCTTTTGAAAAATATTTAATTAGAGCCGTAAACGAGACGGCAGAATCGTTAAACGTTCGGTGAAAACGTTGATTTAAAGATCTCATTTGAGGTTTACCGTTTAGGTAGAGTTTTTTTTTCCCCCCACTCGTATTCATAACCCGAGTAATATTCCAAGAAAATCATAATATTTTCGTTTTGTACTTTTCAAACCTACGTGTAATAATATAGTAAACACGCAGTAAAAAATACACAATAAAAAGCGTATAGAAATTTATATGAAATAAATTATGCACACTTGAATTACAATATAAAACGTATGAAATAAAAGAATTCGCATTATACTCGTAGTAATAACGTATCGCGTATATGCCAACGTTTAAATAATTACTGTTTTTCAAAAACAACAAGACTGTTTTACGTGTTATTATCACCATTATTTAATAATATTATTTTGCAAATCCGATTTTTGTGTTAAAAACAAAACCAGATTTAAAAACGGATACTTTTTTGCATATCGTGAGTAGCGTCCTAGGGAAGAATCTTCGAAACAGAAACGAAGAGATAATGTTTTTTTTTTCGGATTCTAAATGGAGTGACAATTCTAGTGCTTTTACATTAGCAAATATTTATTTTATCTTTTTATGGAAAAACATAGATTAATAAAAAAAAATTGAAATATTGAAATAATGTGTTACCAAAGAGTGCGACTATCAATAAAATAAAATTAAAAAGGTAGAAAAATACACCAAAAATTATTGAAAGTTATTGCAAAATATACAAACAGACGTGAAATAAAATTGGTACCATTGAATTTCGCATACCAAAAGTTACATTCTACGTAGAATAAAAGCATTGAGAAACGGGTATAAACGCATGAAGTAACCGACCTTAATGATAACCAGTAAAGTCATTAAACAAAAGTACATTTTGATGTTTCCACTGAAGATCCTTTTTTATTTGTTTTCTAAGGGTATCCTTAAATTCTATGCATCGAACTTATATGGTGTAAGTAGGTTACATGGGACAATAATCATACACTTTTCGCGTGCTGAGTTTCGTTTTTTTCGCGTCTCTTTTTGCAGTTCATCGCACACTCTAACACGATTTGTCAGTTTAGGAGCTATGTGTCATGTTTCTAGCCTCCTTGTTCCGCGTCTAAAATTGGTCTAACTGTCACCAGTGCCACAGTACTACTACCGACGTTGGTTTTTGTCTTTTATCACACCTGCGTGAAGAAAGTAAATACGACTGACGCCGAATGCGAATTACGTCAAAAACATCAAGCACGAGCTTGTATCATCGTTAATCGAATAATAGTTTTACTCTCCAGCATGTCATAACATTCTTCTCTGTCTCTCTGTCACTCTTTCTCTCTCTCTCTCTCTCTCTCTATCTCCTCTCTATTTCTCTCTCTATCTATCTATCTATCTATCTATCTAAATTTTTTCCAGGAAAATATATGGTACACAAAAAATTGAAAAAACACCGAATATTTTTTTGGAAAAAATAAAAATAACATCGGAATATCATTTTATAAAATTTTTGATACTTATGAAGACATTTTATGAAATTATATTTTTAGATAACAAAACACATTGCAAGTACTAAGGTTTTCGTTCATTGGTGGTTCTAAAATATGAGTTTATATTTACAACTGAGTGCTTATATTTCTTAATGTGTCTTGCATTAATACTATAAAAGCTATAAAAATTGCTTTTACACTCATAATTATTAGAGTTAGTATGATTATGATTTTACATATCTTTTTATTTATTTTTTATTGCATGTATTCTTGGATGTCTAAATAAAAAAATATCAAAATCGCATATACATTTGTATAGTTTCCCATTTTTAGAATAAAAATGCATAATTTGGCTTTTTCTGATTTTAAGCATTAATTTTATGGTTTTCGATACAAAATGGGTATCAAAATAAAATAAATTAATAATTTAAAACTTTCTTTTCTATTTGTATGTATATAATCTGTATTTTACACAAGTTATATACGTATGAAAATTATAATATCTTTATTCTATTAGAATATTTACAAGCGTTTATAATAGCTACGGTTCAAATTATTTGTTTATTTAAACTTAAGTAAAATTAATTGTAATTTTTTAATACTCATAAAGTAAAATGCACGCTTTGTTGAGTGTAAATCGCCTAAAATATAGTAACGAAACGTCTTTTCTACTAATAAAATTAATATTATTTAATAATTAAAATAGTCATTTGCTTAATCTTCCTAATTGCATGTTGGTCGCGAGTTAAGGGTAATTAACTTAAAAGTACGCATGTTTAAATTATTCGCGTATACACACGTTTCCCATAATCGGTTCAGTCGTCCACGTGAATCGACAACTTTGATGTCACCACCTTTGAATTCGAATCGTGTGGTAATTGTTCTTAAATAAGACCCAATTATAATGTATCCCGCAAGTTTTACGTGCTTTAAGATGACGCCGATAGCCGTTTCATCAATAACGTTTCATGATAAACGTTGATGAAATTGTAATTTAAAATATTTTGTTAAAACAATTTATACCACTCAGAATTCTTTAAAAATCCACCACTTAGAACCATCGAAAATTGAAAAAATTCTACTACTTACCTGAAAAATATAATGGGACACACTTCGTGCATAGCTTTTTGACGAGATGCAACTCGGGTGTTCCGATAATAACGAACTTTATAGTTTTTAAGTAAAGTTGTCTTAAATAATCTGAAGCTCGTTTCAGAATCGTTTTAGTGAAATAATTATTAATAATTTCTTCAAAATTCAATACACCTACTAAGAGTATCCCTCTCGAATAGTGAAGAATACCCATAGTGTGGTTAATAATATTGCACATGTTGTTCATGTCATTCGAAAAGTTGGTTTGTTTTTTAGAACGTATCATCAAAATTTGTGAATTTAAAATTGTATTCATAGGTATATCACGTGATAACGAAATTCTTGTGTGGTTTGAAAAACTTTTTGAAAACCTACATGATAGCGAATAACTCCAAGTGAGTAACGATTATTATTATTATTATTATCGTTTAATAGAGATTTTTTATTTTATTTCATCGTTCAACCCGGTGAAGTTTTAACATCTCGAGTTTATCAACTCGAATAATACACACAACTGGAATCGTTTTTTTTATTATTATTTTTCATTCTCTCTTATGTCCCCTCGACTTCGAGTTATCAAGCGCGATTCGGCATAAAAAACGTCATTTCAACGTACATTTGCCATGCCAAAACGCTCAACACTCGATGTGCCGTACGTGACACCCGAGCTCGACGTCAAATAAGCCTCAAAAGCCGAAAAAAGAAAATCGACACGGACTCTTCAGAAATAAAATTTTCAAAATGTAGTTTTATACTGATATCGTATTTACGGTTATAGTCTTGCGGTCGACTTATGAGTATTGTATAAGGTTACTAAATTAAAAATAATAATATAACAAGCACCACAAATGTGTTCTTGGAAAAAACAAAATAAGCTCTATTTTGACCTGATATTGATTGTTTAATTAAAAACATATTACACTTTTTATAATTAATTACAATATTATACACGATCAGTTTCCATAATATAGCCATAGTGAAATAATAAATTATACTCTAAAAATTAATAATATATTCTATTAATAGATCAGATGCACGAATAAAAGCTGACAAAAAACAAAATAAATTATATATCTAATAGATGACAATAAATTTATCTGAACTATTTAGACTTTAGGTAATATAAATAATCAAATGAAGTAATACACATTTATAGTGACGAATATTCCAAAAAAATATTGGAATCCCGAAAATAAACTTTTAAAAATGCAAAACTGAGACAATCCTGGACACCGACACTGGACATTCTATAGCCTTATGACATGTGTTTAACGATACAAATTTAATCTTAGAAACTAATAGCCGTTGACCTAACTGAAATTTTATTAGATCAATTAAAAATTTAATAATTATTGATTTGGCATAATTATTTATTAACTAGCTGAATAACCCGTCTTCTTACATTTTTTGGAAAATCTTTTTTTCGGGGGTCATTTCATCATTAAACTAAACTACTGAATCAATTGCACACGCACAACTTTAACGGTTCCGGCTAAATTACTTTTGAAATTCTTACCTCTTTTAACCCTTTTATGATTTAAATTTTGGAAAATCCTATCGTATTGGATCTGGACATTATGAAACAAAATTTCTAATCGAATATCATACCTATAGCTCGAGTGGCTTCGGCTACATAATTTTTTCGCTTTTATCCCTTTTACCCCATTTAATTCCCTTAGGGCAGGAGTCGCCAACCTTTTCAAACAAGTGAGCGACATTTGAAATTTTAAGTCATTACTGATCAACATCCAGAATTTGTTTGATGAGCAAAAAAAGAAAAAAAAAAGAGGTCTAAGAGAATAATTATTTATTGGTTCTTCATAATAATAATAATGTAATATTTTAATAATACACGAGAAAAAGTAAAAAAAAAAAAATATATTAATTTATTAACGTGACAACTGGCATTAATTTTCTACAAGTTTAGAGAAATCTGGATTATAATTAGAAACAACTGCTCGTAAACTTGAATATATAATATAAAATCCACATTATTCGATTAGTTTTACGCGATCGACTGATAATGGTAAAATTAATTTTTATAACGATCGACCTATATTCCTAGAAAGATCGACCGGTCGTTCGAGATCGACTGGTTGGCGACCCCTGCCTTAGGGGTTAAATTTTGAACAATGCTTTCTGTAATTTGAATAGTAAAAACTAAAATGAACAACAAAAGTCATCATTTTCAACATACTCACCAAGAGTATACGATCCGAAGCGTTCCGTTAAATTATCGCGGGTATAATACGGTGGTAATAACGTCAATAATATCGCGTGTCATTATTATTGCAAATTTATTAGATGTACAGCATATCGTATACAGTATAAGTAACGGTCAATTAGGAGGGCTATAGCCCCTTTAGCCTCCTCTTTGGCTACGCTTCCGCCCTTATGAATATTATACTAGAAAAAGCCGGACATACTTTGCACGATGGGTGGCCGGGTGGGGTTCTCTTGACGGGTGTATTTTAAAGAAACGATAAACCATTTCTTCAATAAACGATTCTGAACAAAGGAGAAGTCATATAAAAAATAAATGAGAAAAAAAAAATGTTAGAAAAATGTCCAAAAATTTTTTTAATCACATTTTCAAAATTTTCTTGAGCCAATAATTATAATTCTTATAATATTTTCTATCTATGTTTGAATTTCCATATAGTTCGGATAAAAAGATGATGGTTTCCGAGTCGTTTATGTCAAATTTTGGGTAGTTTTTTCCCCCAAAAAAATTGAAGAATTAAAAAATTCAAAAAATGACATCTTAAAAGTACCATTTAGAGGTAAATCCGGTTTCAAAAAGTTGCTGATCGAAACTTTTGGACAAGTATTTTCATACGAAAAGTTATACACAGAAAAAAATAATAAAAAAAAATAAACATCACAGTAAAAACACTACTTTCTTCACTTCATTCTGAATCTAAAATCAAAATTTACCAAATTTACGTCAATGTTGCTTGTAAATTATCTGGAAAAAAGAAATTACGTAAATTTTACAAAACTAGTAATGTCAATTTTTGTTTTTATACATATTTGAAATTTTGAACACAATATTTAGTATTTAAGATTTGACTATTACAAATTAGTGGCTATATAAATTAATGGTTTGGCTCACTAAAACCTACCGAACCGACGGAGCGCATCCAAACCAGATCAAACATCACCGAGCCGGGGTCACTGAAAATGGAGTATAAAAAAAATGTTAAGTGACTTTTTAAAAATACCTTTCTACCGATTTTATTTTTTTGTATTATTACAAACCATGGTAACGTCACGCGTCGCTTAATTGTGCATTTGAGCGAAGTGATTATTGTCTACCCGTACTGTCAGAAAGCCGCAGAACGGAACCGTTGGTTGAAACCTCTTTTAACCGATCGGAGTGACGTAGTTTTCCTCTTTTAAATTTTGGAATCTGTTTGAAGAGCCGGAAAATTAGAATAAGAAAAAAAATGTTTTTTTTTTTTTTACTTAAAGAGAAATTAACTACTAACTATTAACTTAAATAAATTTGGATTTTACAAGATAAATTATCGAGGTACTAAGTTATCTTTCGTTTTGAATTAATTGAAAATGAAATAATTTTGAATAATCTTAAATTTTATCAAATGTACCCTGAAAGTATGATATTTTGTTTAGATTCTGAACGAAGTGAAGAAGCTTGTTTTTACAATGATGTTTATTTATTTATTAATTTTATCTTTGTACAACTTTTCGTATATAAATACTTGTTCAAAAGTTTCGATCAATAGCTTTTTGAAACCAGATTTGCCTCTAGATTGTACTTTAAAGAGGTCATTTTTTGAATTTCTCAATTATTCAATTTTTTTTTTTTTTGTAAAAAACTACCCAAAATTTTGATAAAAACGACTAGGAAACCATCATTTTTTGATTCGAACTATATGGAAATTTAAACATAGATAGAAAATAATATAAGAAAGATTTTGACGCAAGAAAATTTTGAACATTTCTCTAACTTCTTTTTTCTCATTTATTTTTTATATTAATAACTTCCCTCGTTCAGAATCATTTTATTGAAGAAATGATCTATCGTTTCTTTAAAATTAAATACACCCGTCAAGAGAATCCCACCCGTCGTGTGAAGAATTCCCATCGTGCTAAGTATTTCCGGCTTTTTTTTTTTTTAACAACAGCAGTAATTATAATTTATTTCACTAATAAATACGCCTAATGTAGTCCAATTATTAGTCCGAGAAAATAACATTTTTGTGATTCCCCCGAACCAATTGTTTTATTGAAGAAAAGTCAAATTTTAGGAAAAACTATTGAGAATTTAAAAAAAAAAAAATGTATGCGAATAGAGTAAGCGACTGAATAAAATTAATTGTTTAATAATAAAACATTTTTTCATAATTATTTTTAAACTTTCAGAGAATAAAGAAATAAATAAAAATAAATATTATTATAAAATCACTAGCTTTCCGCTTCACTCAGTATATAAGACCTCATCAAAAGAAAAACAAAATACGAAATTAAGGCATATAATTGAAAATAAGTTATTTATAATTTTTTTTTTTTATCTAGACAAAAAATTAATCTGTCTTTTATCTTTACCTAGATATTATATTTTTAACTTTTATCTTGATACATTAAATTTATTTTATCCGATCACTGGTACTCGACAATTGACTAACATACAGACATTGTGAAAAATCATTTCGAAAAAAATACGTTCAAAAGTCGATACACATCAATTACGACAGTTTGGGACAACCGGAAGTCGATATTTATAAAAAAATTGATTTTTGATTCTGAATTGAGCGAAGAAGCTAATGGTTTTCAATGATGCTTATTATTATTTTTCTGGAAACGCTTTTTATTTATTAAATACTTTTATAATATCTGTGCGCATTACTCGTTGTACAATAACACAACATAATTCATTAATTTTCGGAAATCCAAAAGCTGTTGTAGCGTACGCGAGTCTTTTGTTCCAGTGACGACAAGGAAGTTCTTATCGGTTCCAAAATTAAAAATCGTTTTAAGACAAAAGAGTCTCGGGCATTGCCTTTAAATTAACAGTCGATACTGCGATAACACATACAACACCGTCGCCCGGGTTGAAGTTTAATTATTTTGTAATTTTGTAAAGAGCTTGTGCTTCCTGCTCACACATATTTCGCGTGATTCTGGGCACCGAGGACACGAAAATTAATTAAAAAACCGCGAAGGCGAAGGGAAATACGCTATGATGTAGGCGTGAATGAGGATCATTTTTTACTCCCAGACCAACTCAATTCCCAGAGGACTGTTCCGTTCACTTGAAAATATCAGGCGGGACTGTTTTCTCAAAAAAAAATGACATTTCTCTTTTCGTCCTGATCTCTTTTTGTCCGAGAACAGTATAACCCCTACACCGAAATTCTATTAACAATAAGACTAGAATTACTTGACTGTAGAATAATATAAAATTTTCGCATTGAAAAATCAATATACATTTATATTTATCACTAGGGCGTGGATTTCTATGCCCTAAAAAAAAACCTTAAAAAAAAAATACAATAATGCTTTAAAAAATGTACTAAAAATGTGAAAAATGACTACAAAAAATGAACTTTATATATTTTTTATTTATTTAATAAATTTAATTTTAATTTAAATAATATTTAATCAACGGTTTCCAGCTGTTTCTTGTATTCTTTGCATGGTCACGTTGAACCGCGTTAAACTGAAAATTAATTTTAAACCGGTAAATCAAAAATAGTATTAGGTATAAACAGCCAACATTTTAAAATTTGCCTTTTTATAATATTCAAGTATTTTTACCTTGATGGTTGGCACTGCACAACAATATATTATTCGATAATATGTTCAAATGATCAAATTTCAATGTTTTCTGGTTATCAGTTATTTGTGTATAAATCGAAAAACATCATACAGACGATTAAGTGTAGTAGTCAATAATGAAATTAAAGAAAAATATTGAATACTTGAAATTTTTTTAATTCTTTCCGAAAATGCTAAATTTTTGAAAGATATGAAAATAATGTCCTTGAAAGTGGTGAAAATGACCAAAAAATAAACGAAAGGAGTAAATACGACAAAAAATACAAAAAAATGCGAAAATAAAATTAAACTATATGAATCTACACCACTTGAAACATATTTTTGACAAACTGACCATTGCAAGAGGATTTAGGAAAAAAAATACATTTTGCATTGACATCCGCCTAATAATCACTAATTAATGAAAATGCATCTTCTCTAGTAGTAACATAATATACCAGTATCAATTCAATTAAATAAACTTATACCACACTTAAATAAATATTTACTAAAGTAAAACCAACGACTTTTCTTTTCTTTTTTTTAATATTTCTTATTATTTTATATTATTTTAGTGTAATTATATTGTGTAAGTGTAAACGGCAATTAAATTACTATTCAAGGATAATTGTTTATAATTTTGAAAATAATTACATTTTAAAGTAAATATTGATGCCCATAAATTATTTTTTGCATATTTTTCTAATTTTTAAGAGAATATAATGAGAATGTTTGTGCGATTTTTTTGAAGATAAAAGCATCATAGTTCAGATGTATTAAGCGATTATAAATCAGGACAATTTTGATGTTTATGTTAAATTAATTTATTAAATCAATTACTTAAAGTGTTTCCTAAAAAATCAGTTATGCAAATTTCAACCAAAAAGGTTATAATATTCTTGGGTGAAATGAGAAAACGATTTTAAAATATTTGGACGAACAAAGAAAAGTAATTTTTGGGCGAAAGGGATCTTGCTCAAAATTGTCGGTCAAATACTATTCATACGTGACTTTGAAATATATTTTTTTACGACCGTAATTAGCGGTTTTATAAATACATAATTAAGGTTAGGTTGTTAAAGTTTTCCGCTTGTTTATTTGGCAAATCAAAAAAATAGTCAATTATAATAGATCACGTCTTGCTAGTTTTTTTTAGAATATTTTCAAGATTTTATTTTTATTGACCTTCCAATTTCAATTATTTGAATTGATATATAAATAATGTTTGTTAAAATAGTCGAATCGTTATTATCATTTTTTTACTTTTAACAAGTGCGAAACATATATGTTTCGTAATAAATTATTATTGTAGCGGCAACTAGCCAAGTGGCGGTAGGATTTATATTATTATTATCCTGGTTTTTGAACTCTCAATTTATCATATTTATTGCCAAAGAAACAAAAGAAAACTAGATTTCAAACAAGATAATATATAGACAAATGCGAATAAAAGAAAATTTTGTGTCTCTAGTAACGAAATTCTGCTGCCCACGACTTTTTTTTTTTATTATTATTATTCTAATCGAAAATCACGTCCAAGATAAATCGTTTTTGACCAAAACAATAAAAAATAATAAACAAATGAAATACTAAAACACTTGTTAATAATTATTTTCAAACTTCAGAGGTAAATTTGTTGCTGATGTTGTTGTTTTCGTAGACGTGTACCGGGCGTCCGTCAGAGACAGACAAATTATTTATTCGCACGGACTTTCCTCTATAATTAATTATTGTACCCACAAACTTCGAAGGATTAATTATTTTGGGTTCGAGATGATTTCGGTGGAATTGAAGTAAACATGGACAAGTGTTGTCCTGAATTTTTATATTTTTTATTTGACTCAATAAACACGGTGCCGGACGTATCGTGACGTAAGTCTAAACAGAATTCACGTCAATAAAACGTAGTCTTGAGGACGATTATGTTACTCCAGAAATGAAAAAAATTCTAAAAACGGGGAAGGTGTATTTCCAAACTCATACAGTTTAATCCAGTGGTTCTGAATCTTTTAAACTTACAGTTCAGACCGGTGGTTTTCAATCTTATTAACATTACCACCCGCGCCACCATGAAAAGTGAACATAGAAATAAATAAATAAATGACTTACTCCTTAAGAAGTGTATAACTAAAAACTAAGTACAAAATATATGTATAATTAGTATAATATAAAAGCTGAATTTTAATAGGTACCTCATTATTTGAATTTTCGATATTGAATCTGTCAATAAATATGCTGTTTCAATATTCTCAAAGAGATTTACAAACCATTGAGAAACTTCTGGATACAAAATGTTTTCAAAATGTTCAAAAAATAAAAATAAAATAAAATAATACACAGTAGCCATGGAGTGTTTTTCAACAAAGCTTCTGTATTTCACTTTTTATTTTTCTTCTGTATTTAGATTTTATTGTAAAAATAATATATATTATATTCGACACCACCCCCGTCAACTGGTGTCACTCCCGTTTAGAACCACTGGCTTAATTCATATCTGTGCTTAGAAATTACACTTCTTTTTTTCGAGTTATTGGTTTTTAAATCCCACTATCAAAAGTATACCTAATCACCTTTAACGGTTTAGCACTGTTTACATCAACAGGTTTAATTTAAATAAAACTTGTACTATTCTTTAAATAATTTATTCTTTAGTTATTTTATCACTACCTAGTTTATAGCTAATTTATTTCACAGGAATTGCTCACTTTATTTAAAACTGCCCCCCCATTTGCTTCACGATCGCATTTAAATAGAAAACAACCCTTGATTTGTTTCGAAAATTCACCCCGGAATTTCACTTTTTCCCTGGTTAGATATTATTAACTCTCTAAATATTGGCATCCATGAAAAACTGAAACATTACTAGAGAATAGTCATAGAACTCAACTGAATATTTATGTGATATGACCATGTAAACTTGTATTTTTATGATACGTACGCAAATCAGTCGTTAGTTTAGAGTCAAAAAATGTTGTATTCCTCAGAAAGAGAGAAAAAAAATCGATTAATAACATGACCTTTGATGGCTGCTTTGACCGATAAGGCCGGAAAGAAAGTTTTCCGAGTTAATTGCTTGTCGTTTATAGTCATACAATTGTGTATGTGTGTAATAATAGGTGTATTAAATAATATGACGGTTATGTAACCGTGTGGTCGGCCAACAAACGGTTGCGGTGTCAAAATAATAATAATAATAATACAGGTAAAGTAATAGCACACGATCAGATTATAATAGTTATAGTATACCTCGTTTTACCTGAGAATAATATAATATTATATAAATGCAATAATATATCATTGTCACTGTGACATTATCGCAGTAAAGACACACACACACACACACACACACACACACACACACACACACACACACACACACACACACACACACACACACACACACACACACACACACACACACACACAAACACGCACACACAATGTGCCATGCTCGAGTAAAAAACCTCGTTTTTCCTCCCCAATCGAATTAAATGGGAAACAAACTCGGTTTGTGCCGTTCACTTGTTTGTTTATTAGGTGCCATAGCACCCAAACTTGAGGTCGATGGATCCCAAAAAACAAACCCATACTCCAAGATAGGTCGTACAAGGGTGCAATGTAACGATGTTAGGGGCGTAAAATCAAGAGTGACATGAATCCAAGGACTTTCAGTGCCTAACAGCATGTTTCTTAGGGGTAAATTTGCGATCCGGGTCGCGTTAGATATAAATTTTATGATTAAACATATTATATTTCAATCGTATAATATCAATAATTTAAAATTGTATTAGATATAAATATACAAAAAGCCACATGGTTCCGAATTCTTAATTTATCATAAAAGCTTTCAAATTGTTTTAAATGTTTTCAGTCTGTTTTACTGTTTATTGTGTGCATCACAAAAATCTAACTTACACCACATTTTACCGTTTTACTCAATATTTCGATAGTTTTTCATTACCTATAAAAAAAAAACATTGAGCGTTTCTATAAGTCACCTCTTTAGTTTACCATACGACTTACATTTTCTACTAGAAACATTACACGTATGAATATGAGATTTTATTTCGAATAGTAGAAGTGATCACGTATACTGAAAAAAAAAATATATTATTGTATATTTAAAGCTGTGTTCAGTTTGTTATCTACTTTGTTATAATTTTGAAACATTAAGTGATGTGCTAAACTTGGTCTATACAAAGTGCACACTACAAGTTAAAAAAGTAAAGTATAATAAAGTTAAGTAAAGTAAAGTAAAGTAAATTAAAGTAAATGCAAGAAAGCCGGATATATTTCGCTCCACGGATATTCTTTGCTCTTCGGGTCAGATACTCTTGGTGAGTTTGTAGAATTTTAAAGAAACGACAAATCATTCCTTCAATAAGACGATTCTGAACGAAAGAAATTAATAATATGAAGATCAATAATGGTCGTCATTTTCAACACACTTACTAAGAGTATCTGGCCCAAAGAGCGAAGAATACCCTTGGTGCGAAGCATGTCTGCCTTTCTTGCCTTTACTTTTCTTTTCTTTACTTTACCTTACTTTTTTCTTTTTATCTAATAAATGAATTAATTAAATTAATTAATAAAAAAATATTCAATGAGAAAAAAAATGCTAGAAAAATTTTCAAATTTTTTTTTTCAGATTTTCAAAATTTTCTTGCGCCAAAATCTTCCTTAAATTATTGTCTATCAATGTTTAAATTTCATATAGTTTGGATCAAAAAATTATGGTTTTCGAAACTGTTTTGTAAAATTTTGGGTAATTTCCCCGAAAAAAAACAAAAAATTGAAGAATTGAGCAATTCAAAAAATAACTACCCTAAAGTACCAACTAGAGGCAAGTCCGGTTCAAAAGGTCACTGATCGAGATTTTTGAACAAGTATATCTATAAAATAAAGTGTTCATAGAAAAAAAAATATCAAAAAATAAGCATCATAGTAAAAACACCAGCTTCTTAACTTCGTTCAGAATCTAAAATAAAATCAAAGATTAAGGTGGGGATTGTTAAACTTAACGTGCTCCTAAATTACTAAAATATTTACATTGACGATAAAATTGCATAGTATGCGCTCACTGTTTTGATTTGGATCAAATATAATAAATAAATAAATGCATGTAGATTATTTTGAGAAATAATATGTTGTTTTAATATTACAACTTTCATCGTTATTGTGACTATTGAATGGTATAAAATATAGTTGGTAAATAATAGTCAGGAAATAAAGATATAAAAATAAAAGTAACGAATTTTCTGCTGAATAACAAATTTTAATATAAACAAATCCTTGAGAAAAATTGGAGTCTAGATCGAACAATATCGATGTAATCATAATAGTATATCATATAAATCTGTTATAAATGCATATATGCGTCTTTACGTCATAACTTTGTGGAGCTATGGACGTACATATTCGTCCAGTCAATTATAAAATCAGAAAAAATTATTTTTAATCATATGATAAAAAAAAAAAAAAAAAAAAAAAAATGGTAATTACGTCCTGAGTTCAAGTATGTGATATAAACAAAAATCAGAAAAACATCAATGATTTTATAAGCAAAATAATTATTCTTCTTATTCAGTGTTCTCAAAATATTATCTATAATATAATAATTATGGAATCCAATCGCTTAATTAAATCATTTATGACCAAAATGAATAAAATTGACCCAACTCAAAATATATTGTTGTCAAAAAATGAAATAATAAAAATAAAATTGTTGTTGCGATGCAAGATAGAGAAAATTCATGCAGCAATGAAAGGGTTAAAGACGAATTTATTAAACTGGTGTGGATAGCAAGACCGTAGCTAAGAGGGGCCGTTGCCCTCCCTAAACTCAATCTTTGCCCCCTCTAAGAATATTAAAATTATTAGAAAGGGTACGACCTCCTATGTTCACATCATTTAATTTTATAAATAAACTCTAATTTAACTTAGTATTATTCGTTTCGTATTTTTAAAATAAATATATTATTGTAAATTCCTTTGTAAATTTCCAAAATATTCTATTATACATTGTTGTATTATTAAGAATATGTAAATATGTCATAGTATTTGTGTATATAATAACTGTAGTGTAAGTTTTAGCCAAGTAAGTAGTTTTAAACTGTGGGAATTAGCCAGTAAGAATAATTCGTCAATGAAGCAAAATGCTGCCGAGACACAAAACAAAAAAAAAAAAATGTATGGGAACTAGTAACAAAGCAAAATCGCACGGTTGTAGGTTTA